>ML777433.1:470430-481200 GCA_009831015.1 Picea engelmannii | reverse complement strand
TCTTCTCAGAGATAAGCTGCCACCATTCTAGCGAGTCTTTCACTCTGTATTTTTACAGTCTCTGTACATTTCTTTGATTAATAGAAATCATGTATTACTGTATATCTATGTTTATGGTTGCATCTCTGATACATTTATGTTATGTTATTAAATATCTGCAATATCTCTGTGCATTTCTTTATTATATCTCTACTCTCATTTCGTGCCGAAAATAATCCGGATCATTTGAGAATTTGATATTTAACTAATTAATTTGCTAGAACTTCAACCGAAATTAAATAGATTTGTTGTAATGCAAACATAAATAGAAATCAAATGCCATGCGAACAAAAATACAACATAAACTTGTTCATAAGGAATCTTTCAAGAAAAGAAAAGTAATTTAGATTACAAATTTTCAAGAAAATAAAAGTAATTTAGATTACAAATTTACCATTTAACTTTGAAGCCCTAGTGAAGGGATTTGCATTGCTTCTGGTTTCAATGGTATTTTCATCTCTCCTATCATCCCCTTCATCTTTGAAAATGTTTTTGGAAATAAGTCACTGTACTCGCGCAGTAATTCTGTGATCCTTTATAATGTCTGATGATCCCAATAATCTCTAATACAAGCCATCTTTGGGTTATTTGCAGTTCCAATGTTGACCTTATTAATCTTTAAAGGTGCAACATAATCTTTTGAGTCCATTTTGGGACCTTCTACTTCCCTTTCACCTTCTACTTCTGGGATCTGGATGTTGCACGAATTATCTTCTTCGGGTTCTTCTACTTCTGCTACATGATAACATTGTAGCAATTGTTTGACTATCTGACTAGCCTACCTCTGAGATGTTGGAACTATTTCAAGCTTTAGTTCTTCAAATATCTTGTCTCTTACCACTTTTAGCGTTGTATCAATCTTTGGACTGTCATGCTCAAAGGAAAATGTAACTACAAATCTTTGTTGTATTTATTCCCAGTTGGTAGTTTCTCTGCGTTGTTCCTGTTCTGTGTACCAGTTCTTCGGAATGTCTTTTAGTGTGTGAATAAAATGTTGTGGCCATTCTTCTAGTGGTACTAATCTCCATTGAAATATGCACTTTTCTACATTCTCTTGGGGTTGTCCAAATCCTTCATATTTCCCCTCATATTTTTGTTCCTTCTCTACATTGAATCTGATGTGTAGTAACCTTTTGCACTGGAACCAATTGTTGATATTTTCCTTGTGTGTACCCCACCATCTTATAGGTGTATCTTTTAAAGCAATATCTAATGCTGGTAATCTCTGATTTTCCATAACTTCTACCTCATATTTCTTAAACAATACTTCTAAATCATTTAATCCATAACAAGTGGGAGGTTCTCATACCTCTGTACCAATCGATCTCAGCGTGCATGTCATTTAGGCACATCTCCTAGTAGATAACTCTTGTAATCGTTGTTGCTTGTTTTTTAGTCTTGTGTCATAGTCTGAAGCACAAGAAATAATACTCCTCCAATTGAGAATGGCATCTATAGTTGGGTTGATATAATATTCTTCGTGCACAGTAGTCCTGTATAGCTAATTCACATCTTCTGTAAGAATATTATCCGTTGTAGGTTCCACATACCTGCCTCCTTCTGATGGATCCAACGGCGCAATACCTCTGTATTCTCCAGACTCGAATATCATCTTCATTGTCTTCAAATTAATAATAGCTTGGTTCTCAAAGGCCCAATCCATGCCCAATAGTGTTGGATATGGAAAAGTATTTTCCACTATGTCTATGACTTCAAAGTCATCCATGGTGCGCACACCATCTATATCTACTAGAATTCCCTTCAACCTTCCTATTGACACCACTCTGTGCTGATTTTCCACCTTCAACTGAATAGGTGAATACCCTAATTATGGTTCTCCCATAGATTCCCAAGTTTTCTTTGGTAGAACATTGACTTCAGATCCTAAGTCTAATATAATATCCCCCATATAGAAATATCCTATGTTAGAATTCAATATGAATTCCCTACTAGATCTTCTCTTTTTTTAGACTTGATTTGCCCTTTTTACCCCTTCTTCCCCGGGATTACATTTTTCTAGCAAATTCTGCAGTACTTGTAAGGAATTTTTATCACTCAACAATTTGACACAAGCTCCCAAAAAGTTTCTTAAGTTACTTAATTGTTCTGAAGACTGCTCTTGATTGGTTTGATCAAATAATGAGGGCATGCTATAGACTAGTATCTCATCTACTGGATTCGTTCCTAAAGTGGATGAAATATTTTCCTTCAAGATCTCTTGTCTAGCTTCTTTGAATATCTCTTTCTTTTTGCGTGCATCAAACTTTTGCTCTGGCGTTGTATTCTTCCTAACCCATTGGTACTAGTCTGGATCCTTCTTCGTTGCATCTTCTCCTATATTGAATTCACCTCTAGTCACTATGTTAATATTCTTCCCGTCTTATTCTCTTTTTTCCACCCCGATCCATTGAACTTTTTGATTAGTCTGGTTCCTCTTGTCCTATATTTTTATCAACAGTGTTGGACAGTCCTTTGTTTCATGATCCGCTGCATGAAAGTACATACATGTCGTAGGTGGTTGCGGGTAGTATCTTCCATAGTGCCCTGGTTTCTGACAATTATGACACACTACTGGTCCTCTACCTCCTCCGAAGCCTCTTCCTCCACGACCTCCTCCTCTAAAGCCTCCTCTATTTCCCTGATTATCTCCACGCGGTGTGTTATACTGGGGTCCTTGATTATACTACGGATGTGGGTTATTGTATTGTTGTGGTGTTGCATACTATTGTGCAGGGTTATACTATTGTTTCCCTTGAAACTATTGTGCATTATATTGTGGTTGTGCTGCAAATTGTTGGCCAAGATTGTACTATGGTTGTTGCACAGTGTTATACTATGATTTTTGCGCAGATTGTCTTGTTACATGTTCAACCTGCACCCTGTATGTATCTGCAATCCTTTCTTTCATGATCTCCAAGGTTCTACAATCCTTGTCTTTGTGTCCAACTGACTTACAAAAGTTTCAATATGCACTCTTTGGAACTGTCTGGTATTTATGCATCAAGGGGAAATGATAGGGATCATGCACATGTGTTTTACAAATATCACACCATGGTACTCCTGGGGCCAAATGGTTTGGCATACCCAGTCCAATATACTCTAAAAATAATGGACACCCATTCTTGTGATGACCTTTTTTCTTACACACTGGACACTAGACATCTTCTCTTTTCTCCTTTCATTTGTTCTAATTTAACTGAAATGTTAATTTCTTCAAATATTGCTTCAACTCTTCCAATGTTGGATCTGTATGTTTGTATTGGTTTTCCTCTAGCTGTAAGGCTTCCTGCATGGCCTCACCCTGACTTTGGAATTTTTTTTGTCTTAAAGGATACTTCAAGTGTGGAAACAGAGAATTAACAAACAAATGCCTATCATGTGTGTCAGTAATAGTGTATTTTAACTTACCTTTTAACCTCTTGAATTTTTGGTCCACTTCCAAGACTGATTCTCCTGGTTTATGTTTGATCTCTATCATTTCATTCATAAACTAGTCTTCTGAACTTGGCTTCTAAAACTCATTTATTAACTGCCTCTTCACATATGCTATAGTCATAGGTGTTCATGTTGGGTTATTTTTTGAGAGACCCATGTATCAATCCAATGTGCGGTCTTGAAAAATGATTGTTAATTGCACAACCTTTGTATCCTCATCTTTAATCTACTCTGATTCCCATATCTTCTCATAGATGAACAAATGTTTTTATGGGTTATCTGACTCATCCCCTCGGAAATATGGTAATCTGATGGTTGGATATTTTCCTACAATTGTGAAATTTTTGAACTACCATCTTCATGTGCTGTAGAGACTTGAATCCTACTTGATGAACTTGCACTTCTGCTACTAGACCCATGTCCTGAAAAAATTCTTCTACCACTAATCACTTGTTGGTTGACTGTTTTTTCTTCTTCAGTTGTGTTAGTCGCATATGGGGTTGTGGGTTCCACACTAATTCGGATCTGGAATGGAGAGCCTTCTTCTGTGTTGGACCCATGACCTTTGGTTTTCCTCTCATATATGGTGCAAAAGATATCCTCAATCTTCCCCATGGCACGAAGATCCTCTACCTCTTCCTCATCATTGTTCAATCTCTCTCGCTTCACTATAGCCCTATTCTTATTATTCATCCTATACTAGTAGGGTCGTCCATTGCACGTCACACCTACATTTCTTATGATTTCCCTGGTCTATTCATCATCCATCATGATGGGGTCCATTGCCTCCTTCTTCAGGCTACTCTCCAGATCCTTCTCCATTTCTCATATCTTCCTTAGTGCTTCCCCCAACTCTGCCATGTGCACAAAGTGATCTAGTTGTTTGATTCCATGGTCATCATGCCTTTATCATGTAATAATATCTTGATCGACGTGTAGAGTGACTTGATGTACCTCACTCTGGGTCCCCTTAAGAATTATTTCTCTGTAGTAGTGTATGACTTTCATGTATCTACTATATCCCCGCAATAATGTTGTCTAACCAAAAATATACTGTGCGTGTGAATTTATTATTAACTCTTTCCAACCACACGATATTTTCAACAGTCCACATTGCTGGTCTAATTCGATTAGTTAGATGGGTGTCCTTCAACCTTAAAACCCATTCCTATAATAGCTATGGAAAGAAACAAAAATATACTTCATGCATATAAATAAACGCATACCTCTACAGGTACTGGCACGGTGTATACCTAGAACCCTTATTGTCTTTCTGCACGAAATCCAACTGATTTGTCTCTAACCATATTTCAATCTCTTGCTTCGTAGGATTCCATGGCCTGAACATCCCTTTCTACCACTGCATATTCTTTACCAAACCCCTTCCTAGATCTCCTTTTGAGTTCTAGCCAACAACAAAACCATTTGTTGGACTTATGGGATGACCTGGGTTCTACCTTAGTTCTCCAAAAAAACCCTTTTGAGTTCTAGGTGACAACGAAACCATTTGTTGGACTCATGGGATGACCCGGGTTCTACCTTAGTTCTCCAACAAAACCCTTATCACCATCATCCCTTCTGGTAAACCAGAAGGCTACACCGCGCACAAAGTGCACAACACAGTCTCACCTGAGATGGTTTATGGGGGACTGCAGGACGCAGATACCTGCAGCCATGGAAGGGATTGGGGGATGTTATGTCTTACTTCTTATTATTTCTACTTAACCATGCATTCTATTTTACTATTCATTAGATCCGTTCATTCATTTGTTCATTAATCTAGTGTGCACTATAATTAAATCATCCATTCATCTATTTAACCATTCAAATATGCTTCATAAATAATAACACATCAAAACACATTTCACACATGGTTTTACCGTGGTTCACCCCCCCTAGAGCTACGTCCACACCGATCTTTTTCTTCTTTATTCTTATTCATAAAAAAAAGGGGTGTTTCACGCATTACATCATAGTAAGGAGTAGTGAGGCAGACCAGGATCACACCAAGCTCCACAGCATGTGACCTAACCCTCAGCTACTTCGACCTCATCTGAGCTCCATATCTCTCAAAACAAACTTTCAATCCCAAAAACTCAAAAAGGTTCTCCAAAATAGACGTGTCACACTTAACGATTCGATCTTAGATAATTATTTGATGATCCCCTAATCTACCTCATACCCCTTATTTATGGTACTGCAGAAGCCTAGTCCAGTTATCATACAACCAATATTTTAGCAGCGACGGGGAAACATATTTATCACGGAACCTACCAATTTTTGTTCACCTTAAAATATTTGGGATGGCCCCTATATCCACATATGTACCAACCACCATTATGTGTCGCTCTTTTTTAACTTTCTAGCACATGGTTTTTCTTACCTTCTCCATTATTGAAGTTCTTTCCAGACTGACAGGTCCCCTATTAGAATTATCACTAAACTTTGTCTCCTTCGACGAAGCGTAGGATGCATGCAAGGGTGGTGAAAGAAAGATATCTTGAGATTCCACCGATACCAAATATCACCTTGTAATGTGTGGACCACACTCCAACGAAGCTCCCCTACTGCTCCCACCTCCCCAAAATGAATGCAACTCCAACCTAGAAAATGTTTCCCCTGGATCAAGATCCTCTAGCTCATCCAATGGATCCATATCTACCAAGTACCCTCTTGAGTTTCTGTATATGGATGAAATCTTCATCTGAGAGGAATATATCCTTTGTATCCATCCCATCCTCGTTATAATCAATTTCAATGTCATCCATTTGTCTAGACCTCTGCACATGCAAATGTAAATTAAATCTTACAATACTGAAGCCTCAACATATTCACATGTCATCCATTATTCGAGGACTCTCGCCTCTTATCCCCTAGAGACATTATTTGATTCCTACACCCCTCCTTTAACCAAATCCCTACTAAAAATCCTCTCCATAGGCCCGAGGGTAGATATCCTATACAATTCCATTCTTCATTAAAGTGCCACCATTATTAGACCAAAGATGACACTTCCATTTGGTCTAGATATTTGCAATGGTTTCTCATATCTTGTAATAATAAACTTATGAAACAAATCCTTAATGTATTGTCTTCATTGGCACATAATATCTTAATGGACTTTGCAAATGTTAACTTGGAATCTTTAACTACCACGGGTAGTGTCGTAGTTGTGTGTTTGGGCTAGGAATTCATGCATTGCTTAAAGATATGAAACCAATTGTACTGGTTTTTTTTAATTGAGCATGCAATCATCTTGTATGGTGGTTATGTTAAGGCGGTCACTGGAATGGAATTCACTACATTCTTATGAAACTTTTTTATTTGGATAAATCATGTGTGAAATTTATATGGGGTATCACATAATAACTTAGCGTTCTTTTTTACTTAAAGGACATATCAAGCATCAACTAACATCTTTGTGAGAACACAACTAATTCCTTTCTCACAAAGTCGTGATCAGGCTTATGAGATTTGAATTGCTAATGTATTAGAAGTGAAGAGATAATTCTAGAAAAGAAACCCAATTATGTGTGAATTCTAGTTAAACCACTTATGTGTAATGTAAATTAATCCTATGTCTCAGATGCAATATGTGATGACATGTTAATGCCTTGTGAATGATTTTTACTTGGAGCTGAATAGTCCTGTGGAGTGGAAAACCTTAAGAAATTTTTTCTAAACAATAATGATGGGAATGAAAACAAAAAGATTCATACTTATGAAAAATTTAGAAAAAAACATTTGCAATCAGTTGATTTATCAAATGCTCTTCATGATATTGTTAATATGGTTCTCGATTTACTTATTATGATAGTATTATGATGAAATAATTGCAAAGTGGATGGCATCAATGATTCCACACTATCAGTTGATTGGTGATACTTAAATACATTCTTGTTAAATGAATGACCTTGAGATGAATCTTGAGATATGATCATGACGAGTTTGATGGATTTCTATTTGAAACTGCAAGGTGGCATGATAAATCTAGATGTGTTTTAGTTTATATGTTAATTATCTTTGACAACAAGTTGGTTGTCCTTAAATAATGAGTTGATTGGTTGGAATTGTTTAATCTACATCCTTGTTGTGGGAAAATGACCATTTTGTTAAATTTAGACTAATTTCAATCTAAGCCTCTTTAGATATAGGTTGAAATTGTTGTTTCCAAAGTGCAAAGTTCACACTTTGGGAATCAAATTTTGCATTTTAGAAAGACCAATATTCAGACTTTTGAACATAATTCACATTTTTTATTCTATATTATTATTAGTCCAAATTTAATGAAATAGTCGTTGAAACTATTTTGAATGGACTTACTACATTTCTTTGGTTTATGTAGCAAGGATGCTACAATTTTGAAGGATTCTGACCTATTTTTAGAGGGAATTATTTATCCTTGCATTATAGTTCTTGAAGTCGATATTACATAATGTTTCTAGGATATTTTGGTTCATGTGTACATCCTCCATTTCCTCCTCTTTGAACATATCTAATTGTAGTTTCCTCCTAAGTGTTCTATCATTGCTATCTAGATTGATATATTCCTCCCAATTCTCTCCTCCCTCTAAATTGCTACTTTGTCCTCTCTAATCTCCACTCTAACTAGTTGATACCTTATTCCCATTTATACCAACCTTAATTTTCTTTACTTTATGTCATGCTCCTCTTATTCCCCATTATGTTAAGTATTAGTGGTTTCTAGTTTTCTTAGCAACTCTTTAACTTTAATATGACCAACAACATTAGTTCTAAATTGCTTGGTTTAGAGAACTATGAAGGTGACTTATGATTAGGGCCATCATTTTCCTAGTTATGTTGTGTTTATTCCTAGTCTTTTACTTGTGCTTTGATTATTGTAATTTCTGTGCTCGTTCTACATTTTCATTTACTTTGTTCAACCTTTGAATTAGTTGGGATTTATGTATTGATTTTCTTAACTTTTCCCCCATATTCTACTAGATTCTACGTCTTTAGATTTGACCTCTTTATAGTCTTGTGGATCCACTTTCTCCTCTTGGGTAACTTGTTAATTCATTGAGCCATTCTACATCAATTTTCCATGGTCATGCCATGTTATGTATTTGAAGGGGATCTACTCATAATCAATAGTTTGCATCATTAATTATCTTGATAATCTAAGCCTAGACTCTAGCCAAGGGTTAGATAGATTCATTATAATGCAAATACATGCATACAAAGTGTATTTATTTACTTTGGTTATCTTTGAGGACTTGACAAAACTCAAAAATATTATTTATTACTTATGCCATTCATTGTTTCCTCATTTTAGAATTGTAATGTCAACGAGTTAAGCCAAATCCATATTGGAGCTTTTGAAAACTATTCTTTAATAATGTCAAACAACTATGTCCAATATCGCATGTGCATGCTTCATGAATTTATGAAATAAAGCATTATTAAGAAAAAATTCTCCCAACTATATTATATGTGTATAAAATTCACTATGAAAAATCTCTTGACACAATACATCCCTTTACTTTCCATTTAGATACAATTCACCATAGAAATGTTTGTTGTGATGATCATCGTCTTAAGAACACCTTATCAAAGTGTGATCCTTTAATATATATTGAATTTCATTCACAATCACCACTGAAGTGTTTGTTGTGATTACCACCATCTTAAGAAATAACCTATCAATGTGTGATTATTCATTATATATTGGATTTCATTCATAATCTAAGATAAAGTCATCTCCCTACTGGACGTTTTATCATCCTTTTCCAAATACCCTTTTAGCATTTGAAGATGGATTTCTACTTGTTGCCAAATGAGTTGATGATTCAATGTAAAACAACCAACAAATCTTATAAATGATGAAAAGATAAAGAAGAGCATCGCTTGACACATCATTAACAACTCGATTCCCTGCAAAATCTTACTCTCTTCTCATATTATTAGAGACTTTAGTTATCCCACACAACATTCTAAGTAAACACATTTTTCTTAAATACTAAGTGGAATTGTAGCTCCAATCATTCGTACATTTCTTCTACCAATTCTTAGTCTCTTATTATAAGAGGATTTAATATAAAGTGATTGAGTTTACTTAGAAGATTTATAAATTACATAAACAAACAAACAAAGAGAGAACAAAGGCATTAAGGTAAGGGAGGAGGAGAACCCATAAGAATGAAACACATATGTACTATCATTGAATAATGATGTGTATTGAATATCATTTTCCTACTTTAAAATCCCCACCTACTCCATTTCCTCATCTAACCAATTGCATAATCCCTCTTTAGCATATGCTCAATACGACTCTTTTGTCGTATTTGCCACCTTACCGATTTTTTTATGAACCAAATGCAACACTTAAGGAGCATGTAACCCAAAGGACTGATGTATATATTTAAAAAAAATGAAAATGACCATCGACGTATCATGACCTCTTATTAAGTCTCAATTTTAGCACTCACTTTATTAAGTTTCAATTTTAACTCTCATTTAAAAAGTAATATAATGTACATATCTTTATAATGTTAATATAAAGTGAGCGTTAGATTTATTTCTGAGATAATAGTTTGAATGGTTAGAAGGTAAGTTTGATAATCTTTTTATTTGGTTTTAAATTGTTAATAATATATTGGTTGCTATAGTTTGGTTGGAAAGATAAGTGTTTATAGGATAGAGATGTTTCTAGTTAGTGTTTCAACTTTTAATTTAGTCAAGAATTTCATGTTAGATGTTGGTTTAGAGATTTATAGTAACTAGAGAATGTATAGTGATAGCCAATCGAATTTTAAACTTATGTTTTATTTAAATAATTTTTATCAATTATCAATTTCCTTAAATTTAAAAAAAATAATATAAATAATTTTAAAATGCAATTTAAAAACTTAATATAAAGTATAAAAAAAATTGAACATGAAGATACCCTAACTTTTTATTTAATTTCAATTCTAACACTCACTTCAATATTTAAAAGTAGATAGATTTATTTATTTTTAATAAAATTTAAATGATTAATAATGCAATATTTTTTGAATGGTTTTTAATTTATATGATATTGTGAAATTTTGTTTTGTTTTAATATTTTTTTTTATAACAAATTTAATTATATATAACTATAAATAAAAGGTTTTATTCAATATTTTTTTCTATTTAAAATAAAAAAAATAAAAATAAAAGAAAAATAATTATTTTAATCTAAATAACAATAATCATTTTAAGTTAATAAAACTGTAAATATTAAATATTAACATTACACAATATTAATATTGTATTAAAAATACTCTAACAAAAATTATATAACAAAATTTTAAA
>ML777433.1:434876-454727 GCA_009831015.1 Picea engelmannii | reverse complement strand
ATTCAATATGCTCAAGTGTGATTCAAATGAGAGAGCCTTGCCTCTTATTTATACTCTCCAAGTAGCTTCCTTAAAAACATCTTCTAGGTCACTTGGCCCACTTTCCTTATTTTAGGGTTGGGTCCACTTCTAATTTCCCCATTCAATTTATTATTGAAATAATTTATTTTGTATTCACTTTGAATTATATTACACTCATCACTTCACTTTATTATTTACCTTTTAAAATCTCTTAAACCACTTTGACTACCTTGACCTTTTGGGGCTTTTAGATGACATATGACGGTCCTCCAACTTCGTAAGGCCATAACTCTCAAACCGTGAGGAGTTATGTGACGTTCCACATAACTTCTCATGGTCATAACTCTCTAACCGTGAGGAATTATGTGATGTTCCACATACAACCGGAAATGACATGACAAGCACCAGCCATCTAGGATAGTTTCCGTGACAAACTCGCTTTCCTTCATCTCATTATTCCACAATTAAGCATGAGTTCTCTTACTCAACAAAGCGTCTTCCCGTGAGGGCTTTCACCATAAGGGGACCACTTTGGAGTTCATCCATATTTACTTCTTATCAACCATGACAAAACAATAATGAGTCATCAATATTGGGTCAATTAGCCAAACCTTTGTGCTATGGGTCTTTCTTCAAGGGTTGACATCAATGACAACCAACCTTAATCAACAATTTTTTTATTTTATCTTATTTACTTGTCTTTAATTTTTTTAAGTGTTTTCCTTTCTATAAGAATTACATTTTAATGTCTCCCTTGATGATGCATTTATTTTTAATTTAATCACACTTTTATTGAACAACCTACCTTGGTACTAAACCAAGGTCTATTTTCTTAGAAATAAAGTGATGTATAATATTGGAATTACTTATCATTTCAAGGACACAAGTTGTTGAACAACTCTCTTTGTATGGTACTTTAAACAAATGATGTGTTTTTGTTAATGTAAATGGAATTTTGTCGGTTAGGTGCTTTTATAGTGAATTAGTGTGTTTGTTTTTATTGGGTAAATTTGATTTTTAGTATGTTGGCACTTGTAAATATTGAAAATGGTATGTTTTAAAAGATTAATTTCACATATACATATATATAAAATAGGACCAAATTGTTTTAAAATGTTTTTTTCTTTTGGTTTGTAATTGAAAAATTATAATGTCTATTCAACTTGTTCTTTTGGAAAGAATAATGTCTATTCAACTTGGTGTTTTGGAAAGAATATGATATATCAATCTGTACAAATTTTCAACTTTATAAATTTATATGAGTTTTCCATATTTCTAAATCCAATTTCATTAAATAAATCTTAGTGTATAAATATTAAACTTAAAGTGTTTTTAGAGTTATATGACCCAATTACACCATGTCAAAATCACATGAGAGAGTAATAGTCTTTCACATTGTAGTGCATTCATTCAAGAAGTCTCTCCAACATAGGAATCTTTTTTGAACTAACTTTACAGGAAGATATATGTCCTTGCCTCAAATAGTGCTAAGTTGAGTTTCCATGACCAAATCAAGTAGCCTCTTCTATATCCAATCCACTGCCAAATAAATATTGGTGTCATTCATTTCTAAGATATAGAGATTCTTCATAGTCCAAAAGAGACACCAAAGTTGAAGTCATTCATAACAACAATAAGGTAACTAATTGAGAAACAACATTTATTATAATCTGTTAGATAATCCAAAATACAAATATCATAGTTTTTAATAAGTTAGAATAAAATGATTATTAATTTAGGATATTAAATTAATAATATAGAACATTTGATTAATAAATGGAGACATTTAGAAATAAATTATTGTTGTAAAATATATGACTCTAGAAATTCCTATTTAATAAAAGTGTGTGTTTGAGGACATTTCTGCCATTATAATCTAGTAGTAATAATCTATTTTTAACCTCATGACTTAGCAAGACATCAAATTAAGATATTAAATCTCATTGTTTATGCAACAAATGATTCTCTTTATGTAATAATTGACTACTTACTTTACAAAAATATATATACCTTACTTCCTTTGGATTTAATTCATAACCTCAAAAAATAAAATACACATTCTTAACAATTAAGCTTACTCAAATTATATTATTCATATAAAATTCTACATCTAAATCTCTAATTAATATATCTTAAATAAATAAATAAATAAATAACATCTCTCAATTAATAAAAGAGTTAAAACATAACATGGTACAGTAAAAGGCACCATGTTCCTTACCTAAAGGGAACAGTCCTTAAAGAGCATGACTACTTTATTCCGATTTATTCATGTAATACTTAAAAAGCATTATAATTTATTAAGCATAATTAAAGTGCTTAATTTTTTTATTAAATATAATTAAAGTGCTTATTTTTGTTATTTAAGACAATCTATCATGTCAAGCAAGTTGAGTTTGTCTTAAAAAAATATATATTCTCAATAAATACCACTACCACTATGGTGTAGCATTTACTTTGAAAGTAAATCCTACTTATATAACATAAGGTCGTCTACCAATACTTTTTTAATGTAAATAAATGACATTAATAATGAATAATAAAGTTATATAACATAATAGACATGGTCCAAGTTCATGAACTTGGTAGTTGAAGATCTATTTATATCTAATGAAGTAATAATGAATAATAAAGCTATATAACATAATAGATATGGTCCAAGTTCAAGTTCATGAACTTCTAGGGTTGTTGAAGATCTATTTATATCTAATGAAGGTGTATAACAATAAGGAAAGGTAGGTATACACATCACTTTTGGCAGCATTAAAAACTATAGGTTCCTTTCAAATAAGGAGACCACATCTAAATCAACACATTCAAGCTCCTCACTTTCAAATTAATGCATAAATTGTTTGAATTTTATGTTATGTTTGGAATAGGATAAGAACATATGTTATTTATGGAAAAAAAATCATTGAATTCGATTAGTATTTTAGGGTTAGTTTGACTTTCCATGATTTATATTTGAGGAATCCTGAAATATTGTTTTTAAATGTTTTGTTCTACTTTAAATTGATATTCATGTCTAAAAATTCATTAAAATTTATTTTAGATTTATAAAAAATTGTATTTTAATAATTTTATTTTTTATAAATTTAATTTATTTTGTTATATATTTTTTAATAATAATTAATATTTATTAAAATATTATTAAAAAAAACAAGGAAAAATGTAGTGTGATAAAGAGTTAGAGGAAAAAAGAAAATATTATAAAGATGTAATCAATCTTAATCTAGAAGATCAAAATTATCTATCTGTTTTGCTAAGTGTAAGGAAAAAAATAAGCATTGCTAAGATAAGAACAAATTCTTATTGGTCAATTCCTAAAACGCCATGGGATGAAAGAGTGTGGGATGAAAGAGTGTGTCACACTACCAACCTTCCTAACCTCTTAACTCAACAAAAGTATGGTGATCTTGGAAAGCTTATCTTAATGCTTTTTGAGCATATAAATAAAATTCTAAAAAATCACAAGCAATCACTTACCCTCTTAAGATCTGATAGACCAATTAAATCTTAATAGACATTAATCATCATCATCATCATCATAAAATAAACAAAATAAATATAACCCAATCATAAAATAATATAAACTTAAAAATTTATGAATAACAAAAACTAAAACATTATGAAATTTATAATATAAATATCTAATAAGCAAAATTAAATAAAAAAAACGTATAAAAATGAATTTAGAACATAATAAAAATTAATAATAACTAAATAAACAAAATTTAATAATGAAAACATGTGACATGATGGGTGTAGAACTTGAGTGTTTAATAAACCAAAAAAATTACACCTCACCATTGTCAACTCAAAAACACCTCACCATTGTCAAGTCAAAATCAGGTGTACCAACTTCATACTCAATAGGCATTTTCATTCTCATCAAGTTTAGTTATTTTTCTACTCTTGTATTTATCAAATATTTAAAATAGATATTTTATATATAATAAAATATAAAAATAATTAATTTCATGAATTATTGTATTAAAAATTAAATATATTATATATTTTGGGATTTGTAATGGATTGCAATTTTAATAAATTAAAATAAAAATTTAAATTTAAATTAGTGATATAAAAATGAAAAATATAAATATAATAATAAAATAAATATAATTTTTTTAGGTTTTATGTGAATTTTTTTTGTTTATTATAAAAACAAATTATTAATAAAAAAAATAATATAAATAATTTTATTTGAATTTTTAAAATAACAATTCAAGATGATGAATTTATTTTAAGGATATCAATTTTTTTTATATTTACATAGGGAGAAATGAAGCGCACTTGACACTTTATAGGTTAGGTGAAAGGTTTTATATAATATTAATTTAAATTTATAAGTAATCATAATTTATTTAATTTCTTTAAATTTAAGTGTTATACACAATTTTTTTAATCTTTTTAAATTTCAGTGTTTAATATATATTTGAATATATAAGATTTTGTGATGGGTTATAATTATGATTTATTTTTTTTTAATTTAAAATTGTGTTATAATTAATAAAACTTTTTTATCATTAAAAAAATCAAAATAATTTTTTAATGATAGAAAATAATTAAATATTAAAATAATTTTAAATAAAGCTATATTTATATATAAATATTATATTGATAATTAAATATAATTTATTAAAACTAAATAATTTTTTAGGAGTTGTTTAATTATTTTACCAAATGACTTTTTTGGTATATGGTAGGAAATCACTATTTTTGTTGTTTAAAATTTATTTTTGAAATGGTTTCAACATGTTGGAAAACTTTTGGAGCAAATAATCACTCAAATATGTAGATCTAACAATTTCTGGCCAGATTTAGGGCAAATGTCCCCAAAAAATATCAACAGAAAGCGTTGTCTAACTGTTCTACCAAATAGTTTTTTGACCAGAATCCGGCCACATAAATCTGCACGAAATGACTATTTTTTGTTGTTTAAAATCCATTTCTGCTTCAGAAATGGATTCATCGTGCTGAAAAACCTTTTAAACACTCAAATTATGCAAAAATAATCATTCAAATTTGTGGATCTAACATTTTCTTATCTGATTTTAGGCAAATGTTCAAGAAAAAAATCACTCGGAATAAAATCATTTTGTACAACATTTAAACTACGGCTTTCATTTCATTTACATTTGATGATTATAAGTTAAGAATCAACGTCTGTTTAAGAATCAACGTCTATTCAGATGTGATATGCCCCCACATAAAAACCTTATTTAAAACCCAAGACTATAACCACGCAGAGAACATTTATCCGCTTCCAAAGATGGAAATGATTTTGCTGCAGAAACCAAATGCATTATAATGATTTTACCTGCCAGGTCCTTTTCTTTCGTGCAGTGCAAGGTAGGATATAACCTGTCAAAAGATATACTCAATGATCGGAAATTGTGAGCATGCACACCTAAAACACAGAATCACTTTAGATCACCAGCTTTGCCAGCTCAAAATCAAAATGTATCAGATAACTCTGTACTTTATAGATGCCTGTGTCAAACCTTGGGAGTCTCCCACCGCACCGCTACCTTTATACTATACATCTGCATGTGATGTACTTAAAGGCTGGGAGAATCCAAAGGGCTTTGGGTATTTGAAGGCCTTAAAAATGTAACAGACAATTCAATTAAAGAATAATTAAGACCCACAAATCGTAAACAACGAAATTGGAATTTAAATTATTCAATTCCAAAAGAATTAAAAAGAAAACCAACCTATCATAAAGAACGGAATTGGAATTTGAATAGACAAGCCTCAAATTCTGACAGAGACAGGGTCCCTTGACAAGCCAAGCTCCGATATCAAGAAGCCAAACAATCCCTTTCAAAACAATACATTTTTTTCAAACATCAGGACATACCAGACCTTCCATGAGTCCTTCAAAATACGTATACCGTGTAGTGTAATGATAACCCAGATTGCCTTCCACAACACACTCCCCAACAGCAGGCCCATTGAGCATATCCAACAGTCTGTTGGCGATCTACAAAAAATGACTAAAAATCATATATGATGTGTTGATATCGATGGTTAGAACTGGATCTGCTTCTTCAGGCTTTCAGCACTACAGTTTGAGAGTTAGAGTCATGGAGAATCTCAGAGTTGCAGAGCCCAATTTTTTGGATGCCATGGCGGTTGTTTCACCAAGCTTTTCTTCATACTCTTCATCAGATTTAGACACAGAGGTGATCCAACTTCCCCACTGATATTTCTGAATTCCTGTTGATCGTGCCTCTTCAATGCGGTTAATGATTGCTCAGATGCTGTTTTTCTTGAACTTATGATAACCCAAATAAAGATTTTGGTCATAAATTGTTTGTGGCTTCGGTACTGTTGATGAAGGTCTATTGATTATATGGATTCATTGCTGCTGTTAATGATGAGAGAAATGCAGATTCTTGTCACTGAATATAGTTATTACATTGTTAGTGATTGATTAGATCGGGATTCTTTTCCTCCTTGGATATTGATTGTAATTTTTCGTTCTTGAGCCAGATAGAGATTTTACTCATTAGCTATCAATATTGAAGGCTGTTAATCATGGCCAACTGAAGATTTTCTTGTTAATGATAATCCAGATGAAGACTTTTGTGTTTTATTATTCTTCCCCGTTGTTTTTGGCCATGACCCATTTGAATTTTTTTTCTGATTAGTTTTGATATCTGTTCATCTGAATCATGACCCAGGTGAAACTTTTTCTCATGGGTTTTATTTTAATCGTGATCCTGATAAATAATTTTATCATTTATCACCGTTATTTCATCACCCAAATCAAGTTTTTTTATAGTGATTATCCTTCCTTCCTTCCATTAGTGATGTCCCTGAGGGAAATATTTAGTGTACGTTATCCTTCTCCCTTGCTTTCAACTTAGATGCATATTTTAGACATTCATAACTCGTTTGCACTTTTGTATTGCAGTCAACAGGTTCCTTCTTCTATGACAAGAGCATCACTCTAGGAAGCTTGATGGGTCTTAAATCTGATGTTCGGGTATCTCCAAGAGTTGTTGTTCATAGGCAAGAAATTCCCTCCAGAGAATCTGAGGTGCCGAGGAGTAGGCAGAATACAAGGCCTAAGAAACCCAAGAGCTGGTGGAGATTATGCAGAGATTCTGATGACTATGACTGCCACAGAAACATGAACCCTTCGCTTGAGCAGTTCCTAGAAGAGGAAAGAAGAACAACTGGCTCAAATAGAGGAGAAGGAATGTACATTAATATCATGTATGATGAGTTCACGGCTGGCCATGATTTCACAGCTAGAAATTTACTCTTCTCTGAGGGTCGAATCCTTCCTCCTCACTCTGCCCATTCTAGACAACAACCATCCAGCGTTGACATGGTTCAGGCTGAATCTAACCATTCTTGGTTAACTGAATGCTTCTCTAGAGAGACTGTTTCAAGAAGGAGCTCGGTTAGAGAATCTCATGATCATGGAAATCAATCAGTGGGATCAAGACTACCTACATTGTTTTCTGGCATTTGTTGTGGAAGAGCATAGAGGCCTAGGTCGAAATCTGTATTGTTGTATGAGTCCTATATAATGTCATGTGAATAAAAAATGGGCAACTGCAGGAGTTCGTCAGAGCTGTCTACATTTTCATTAGATGATCAGCTCTAAGTTGTTCAGAGGTTCTCTAATATTATAATCACCTCATATGAAAGTGTATTAGTTGCTCTTTCACATTGTAAATAAGTATATTAACATCATGCCGGTTGTTTGTTGGACAGTATTAGAGATTGAATAATTTGGTTTGAAGGTCACAATTATTGTTTTGCTTCCAGTCACAGTAATTTTGCACAAATAGATTGAGAAATAAGAATCTAACTCATATGAAACAGTGTATTAGTTGCTCTTTCACATTGGAAGCCAGTATATTAACATCATGCTGATTGTTTATTGGACAGTATTAAAGATTGTATTAAAGATTGATTAAATGGTTTTGAAGGTCACAATTATTGTTTTGCTTCCAGTCACAATAATTAATTTTGCACAAATAGATGGAGAAATAAGAATCTGCTAGTTAGCACTATGATTGTGGACAGTAATCATAGAAATTTGCTATTCGGGAGGAGTTGTTTTGTTTGGTTATTTCCTTTTGCTCTTGCATATACAGTCACTTTTTCCACTATCCCAAATATAGTCATGGCATGTCATTAATCAGTGTGTTGCTTTGCCTGAAAGCACACTTTATACTAGTTATATTGGACCAATTGATTTTAAGCTACTAGTCTTAAGCCAGACTCATGAAATCAAGGTGGTCGTCAGACATTGCAGAACTCCCTGTATGTAATAGGAATAATTTGGTACGAATATAGTTGTTCTTGTATTTCAGAGATTTCTGAAACAGTTTTGCATCTCATATTTGATAAATATATCTAGTTGAACAACAACTGAAAACATTATATTTGATAAATTATGGCCCTTAATTTGATAAAGAAATAATCATATACACGGTCATAGACAGAGCAGTTTTTTGAAAGAAAACCTTGCCCTATTCTTTTTAACTATTGGTGATTAAGATGGAATGGTGAAATTTTAAACAGAATGCCAAAAAAATCAACTAGACACAATCAAATGAAATAGCAAGAAGCTTTGCTAATTAAAGCCCTGTTTAGGAAGTACCAATCTAAAGGCTTAAAACCAGATGGTAGATAATCACAAAACGGAGAAAGCAATATGGTACCCTAAATTCAAGCAATATATCTAAGAGGTGTATGTATTACTGAACAAACTGTACTGTCATTTAGCTGTAGTATGTGGTTCCATGAACTTCACCTTTACTTATCTTCTTACCATGCTATCTGTGTACAGAAGTAATGCCCTTTTTGTATATTAGTTGCCATGTCAGCAGTGCACATCAACATCTGAAACATCTTGATTAGTTGAATAGCATTCAATCTTTGATGGCATACGCTATGCACACAGTTTGCAGAAATTACGATTAATTAGGATACAGTTTTGCAAATGATAAAGTACTAAAAATACTGTTTGTTTATTTTGGAATTGTTTAACTGTTCTACTTTTGGGACCTATTTTGGTCTTATATTGACTTTTTTTAGTTGTGATTTCACTGATTTTGGTGGTATATGAATCCAAAAAGTAAAACATTTAGACTGCATTTATTTTTTAACAGCTTTTTTAGTACTATCATTATCGTTTTCAGTGTCCTATGAGAGGTTTTCTTTTTATAATTTAGTTTATTTTAGACCAGATTCCTTTATACTTCAAAATTTATCTTGTCTTTAGTCTTCAATTTTGTACAACAAATATGTATGATATTGTAAAGGAATATGACATTTCCATTTGGAAAGCCTTCATTGTGTGTGTTATCTTTGTGAGGTAATTGGTTCTGTGATATAATTGTAACCCTCTGCAAGGGAGATAATTAGTCCCCCTTGAGTGTTTGAACATAGAATGGAGAAGCATTGCAAAGTTAGTTGACAAGAAAGTTGGATCACATTAATGGAGAAATCCTCCAAACTAGGTGTATACTAGTCTAACATGATCATCAATGACTTAAGGATAGTCAAGTTTCACATTGAGAAAGCCATTGTGGTCATTATGTCGTGTCAGATAGTCACATGCATCTATAAAAAGTGTATGGAAGTGCTTGCTTGTTTATTGGTGGTCAGTGCTCAATATTTAGTTAAATGAAGCTTATTCAAATTTCCACTAGTGGCAAACATATATCTAAAGAGGTATGGTATATAGACTTAGGGTTCACTAGGCACATGCACACAAAATGAGTAGTTTGCCTCATCAAATGATAATTAAAGTTAATGAGAGAGTGTTGATTTAGAAAATGATAGGATACATTATAAACATGGTCAAATGTTAAAGAACAATCCCATTGAAGATTCCTAATGGAAGTGTCAAAGATAGGCGTGATGTACTATATGTACTATAGGCCAAAAGAAGAACCAATTGATAGTAAAGGAAATTGTACATGTTAAGATTGAATTTTATAAAGACGTTTCTACTAAACAACTAGAAATACTACAACAAAGTGGTTGCAAACGGTGTTGATGAAGGTGGTCTCCTTTGTCATACTACTAAAACAACAGGACGACAAGCACTAGTGGCCAAGAACTCAAAATGTCAAGTTTTGCACCAAAGGTATGGAAATCCTAGTTATCAATGCCATACACTTCTAGAGATTGAGTATGGTTTATGGCTCACCTCTAGTCCAACAAAATAAATGTGTTTGTGAAGCTTGCATTTAAGAAAACGACAAAGATAAATTTGACTAAGAAGGTACATTGCGAGCAAGCATGTAATCCAAATTAGTGCATAGTGACTTTTGTGGTCACATGAGAACTCCATTATTGGAAAGTGAAAAGTATTTTATCACATTTGTTGTTATTCTTTTAAAAAAAAAATAAGTTGTACTTTTTCAAGTAGTTAGGTTCACAACCATGGTTGAGAGATGGCGAGAAAAAATATTTCCCCAACACCCTTCAAGGTTCTTAGGGAAAATAGTGGGAGAGAGGATAAATCTAATGACTTCTACAAAAATTTCAAAGAACATTAATATCTTACTTCCTCATACACTCATAACCAAATGGTATTGTAGAGAGGGAAAGAGGATTGTTGTGGAAACGGCTAGGAGAACGCTTTAGGGAAAAATTCTCTCAAATAACTTCTAGGATGAAGCAATTTATACAATAGTTTACGTATTCAACAAAGGCCCTACTATGCCACTGAGAAAAATCATACCTGTAGAGGCATGGAGTGGTTGAAAAATACAAAGTAAATAATCTCATAATTTCTAGTTCTTATGTGTATGTAAATGTGCCAAAAGAAATAAGACATTGGCTAATAAAGACAAGCAAAAACATGCTTAGAAAAGATTCCATTATGTAAATTCTCTTATAGGCTCTTTATTTGGAAAACCATGATATCAAAGTAAATAGAGAAGTTGTCTTGGATAATAATCATAGGAAAGAAGAATTGGATTAGATTGTTATACCTATCTTTTAGAAGGAGCATATGATATTAAAGAGGCCCATAAGAAATATTAAAGTATTCTAAAGCATGAATATAAGATGAGTCCAACATGTTGAGTTTTGTAGCTCAAATGGTATTGTATGTGTGTTTGGTGTCTTAGCATGTGGGGGACATAAAGTGGTCTCTAGATATAAACTTTATATTTAAAAATTTTAAGTGACTTTTTGCTTTATGAGGAACAAAGTGACTTAAGTTGTGATAATGAGTTATTATATCACAACCGTAGATCTTAAGTAGCCTAGGATTTAATTTGAGTCATTAGATCTAAATGAACTAAATGACTTCCTCATGAAGAGACAAAAAAAAAATCTAGGGAAAAAGACACATTCATTATTCATTTAATGAAAAGAGAGGGTGCAAGTGGGAGATAAAAAGAGGAGAGAAAACATTGCAGGAAACTATGACATGATTCCCAAGGAGAAAGAGGACTCAAATCCCAAGGAGAGAGGACAACAATTAATGCAACAAGTCAGTGGCATGTGTGAGAAGAGTTGGCATAGATTTCGAGGAATCAATGCACATAAATCGAGGCAAACCATACAACATTTATTGTTGGTAAAGTGCACAAATTTTGAGGCAGTCGTACACCATTTATTGCAGGAAGTCGTAAAACATTTATTGTGTTGGACACAATATTATGGTGTTGGCATTGATGTCAAAGAGAGTATGTGATGTTGGTATTGGCATTGATGCAAAGAGGTCAATATTATGGTCATCATCATCAAAATTGCGCATATGATATTGTCAAACTCATGCATTGTCTAAAACAATGAATACTTATGGATACTAAATTTGTCCTATCTAAATGCAAATGCGAAAGATCAAAATCTAGTGTTCAATAGAATGTGTAAAAGGGTTTGTTATGAGAGTCTCTATTAGACATATTGATCTTCGACTTGGATAACTTTGATTTGCATTGCCTTCGACTTTGACTTGGATAACTTTGACTTACATTGCCTTCGACTTTGAGTTGGATAAATTTGACTAGCATTCCCTTCAACTTCGAGTTGGTTAACTTCGACTTACACTGCCTCCAACTTCGACTAGCATCACCTTCAACTTCGACTTTGATAACTTCGACTTGCATTGCCTCCGAATTTGACTTGGATAAACTTCGACTTGCATTGTCTCCGACTTCGACTTGGGTAACTTTGACTTGCATTTCCTTTGACCTTGAGTTGATAACTTCGACTTGCATTGCCTTTGACCGTGAATTGATAACTTCGACTTGCATTTCTTGACTCTTGGTCGACTCACTTTGCCTCTTCCCGACTTGCATTTTGGTCGACTCATTTTTCCCATTTCAACTTCTGGGTGGTCGACTCTATTTTATTTTCTGACTCGACTTGTGTCTTAAGTGGTCAAGAATTTCCCGTCATATAAACAATCAGAGTTTTAATTCTTTTAAACAAAGAATTTTGTGTTGGTGAGACAGATAGGCTATAAGCCCCCTGTTTACGTATCAGACATCTTGATCTTTAATGATCCAAGAAACACAATATGCTTGGAGTAACTGTAGAGGAACAATTATTGGATGGTTGAGGTCAACAGACAACAAAATCATAAATTCTATGGATCGACAATGGACAATGAATATTAATCATATATCGTTGGATCAATATGGAAGTGTGAGACCAAAATAAGAAGAGTCAATCCATAACTGAGATCGATTCATAAAGATTAAAAATATGATTTAAGATAATTAACACCTTAGGATCAGGATTTGTTCAAATAATTGTTACAACAACAATAAACAATTTTTAGCACCCAGATATTCCATTAATGCTCAACAACTTACAAGGGATTTGAAGTCTTTTGAATTAAAGATAAAAAAATTAGTGACAACATGTTAGCATTATTATTAAATTAAATAAAGAGGTACATTCATTCATACAAAGAGACACAATTTTTCAAATTCGTACCTGTTGGAATAATATATTAACATAAAAATATAGTGGAAGGAGAGTCTTTGTGGTCTAAATCAGAAGATAAAAAACATAAACAGAGTCTAGGGAAGAATATGAAACCTGAAACATACACACGAAGTGAGGGTGGAAGGGAGGAGCAAGGGAGGATTGGAGTTCTCTACAGGTTGAAGCTTGAAACAAGGAGTTGCAACTTCCTCAAGTTGGGGCTTGAAAAAAAACAAGAGGATTGGAGTCCTTTATAGGTTGGAGCCTGATCTACAGAGAGTTGGTGCTTCCTCAAGTTGGTTCTTGGAAACAAGGGATTGGTGTCTCCTTGAGTTGGTTCTCAAAAGAAGAGAGTGATTGGTGTCTCTTGCAAACTAAAACTTGTAACTAAAATCTAATTTTTAAGATTGTTACATTTAATTTTAGTTTTTTGTACATTCTTGTTGACAAATTGTTAAGGTTCATAAATTAATAATTAAAGAATCAATTTAATTTGATAAAAAGAAACAATATTGATTCACCCCCCCCTTTTAGTATTGAACAACATTCCAATAATTGGTATCAGAGTAGGTTCCTTCACCATAGTCTAACCACTTGAAGGTAGATTCTAAGAAATCCAATGGATCAACAAGAAGGCATGTCCTCCAACAGAGCACAATTGTTCAAAGGAAATGATTATGCATTTTGGAGTATACGGATGGATTTTTTTTTGATGGCTCTTGGATGCGATATTTGGCTATTCGTGGTAAATGGTTACATTGCACCAACGAATGCACCTTCAGATATTGTTGCAAAGAAACTCTGCAATGATAATTCAAGGGTTGTTAATGCAATTCTGGGTGGATCAGTAAACTCCATATTTGTAAAAGTGATGCATTGTAAATCAACAAAAGAAATTTGGGACAAACTTAAAATCATTTATGAAGGTGATGGAAATTTAAGCAAGAAAAACTTCAAACCTACATAGAGAAGTTTGAGAGTCTAAAGATGAAAGATGAAGAAAACATTGCAGAATATTTTCAAAGAGTGGATGAAATAGTCAACTCAATCAAAGCACTAGGAGAAGAATTAGAAGAAAAAATTATTGTCCAAAAGGTGTTGAGATCATTACCAATGAGATATGATGCCAAGGTATCTACCTTGGAAGATCAAAAAGACCTTGAAAAACTTACAATGGATGAACTTCATGGAATTCTTATAGCCTATGAAATGAGAATTGGGCAAGAAAAGTCATCAAAAAGGGAAACAACCTTCAAAGCATAAAAACAACAAAGAACCATGAGCATGTGCTAAATGAAAATCACTCGGACATATCAGATGAAGAAGAGGCCAATTTTATAAGGAAACTTCAGAAAATATCTGGGAAATATAAAGGGAAGTTACCCCTCAAGTGCTTCAACTGTGGCAAAGTTGGGCATTTTTCCTCTAAATGTCTTTATCCCAAGTAGGCAGATAGTGATGATGAAGACACTTATCACCATAAAGAACTTAAGAAGAGAAAACATGAAAACAAGAAGAAATTCTAAAAAAAAAGACAAACTTCTACTCCAAAAAAGACAATAGTTCATCTAACATGAGTGACAATGACAAGACATAACTTTTATTTATGGGAATAGAATCTCAAAATAATGCTGCTAATAATGAAAAAAAATCTAAAGTTGAAGGAGAAGTAGACCTTGAAGGAGGACTTATTAGTGCTCTTGAAGAACTGAAAAAATATAAAAAGAAGAACAAATCATTCAGAGAAAAATTATTAGAATATGAAGAAAAATAAAAATAAAAATAAAATGAAGTTTCAATAACCATCAAGGAATCAGAACAAATCATTATTGATTTGAAGACTCAACTCCAAGAAGATAAAATAATTGAAGAAGTCATAAGTAAAAAACTCAATGAAAAAAAATTAGACTGTGAAAAGCTATAGGCTGAAATTGTTTTTCTAAAATGAGAACTTGAGAAAGGAAACAACCAATCAAGATTTGAAAACAATTCAAAAATCTTGGATGATATTCTTAACAGTCAAAGATCATCAAGAAATAAGTTAGGACTGGGTTGTGATCAAAAGAAGTCTAACAAAGGATCTAACTCTACATCTTATGAAACTAACAAAAATCCAAAAAGTTATGCAACTTCCCTTAAGAGCTCTTTCAAAAAGGAAGAAAGAAAAATAAAGACTGATTCTAATCAATAGAAATTTTTTCTCCCTTCAAAAGAAGACAAATATAGAAGGAACACAACTACAAGAAGAACTCCCCCCAAAAGGCATCAACATCTCTTTCTTGGCTATTGTTTCTCTTGCAATAATTTTGGGCATAAAGCATTACATTGTCGAGCTTATGGAAAGAACAATCATCAGAATGTTCTAAGATATGGTTATAAGAACAACAAGAATAATAATAATCAAGAGAATAGAAACTATAATTCATTCTCTCAATTACAAGATTACAATGTTGAATGCTACAAATGCAACAATTATGGTCACAAAGATAGTGATTGTAGAATACCAAAGCATCTCATAAAGACTTCCAACATTCAAGAAGAAAAACATAAGAAGACATGGAAAGAAAAAAAATGGAAGAAAATGAAACATAGTGTAAGGTATCCTTGTATGCTAAAGATAAAAGGAGTCAATGGTACATTGATAGTGGATGTTCAAAGGATATGATAGGAGATCAAGACGAATTCCTCAGTTTAAAAAGGAAAGAAAAAGGAAGAGCTACTTTTGGAGATAATGTCTCTGCCAAGATACTTGGAAAGGGTACAATTAGTCTAGGAAATAACAGATCTAAAAGTAGAAAATGTGATATTAGTTGAAAATATGAAGCCTAATCTCGTCAGTGTGAGCCAAACATGTGATCAAGGACACATACTCATATTTGATTCTAAAAAATATGAAATTAGAAAAGAGGGCTCATGAAATTTAGTGGTTGTTGCACCCAGGACACCAAGCGATGTATATATCTTAAACATAGAAGAAGAAGAAAAATGTTGCATGGGACAAATAGACGAAAGTTGGCTATGGCACAAAAGAATGGGACATATAGGTTTTGACAATTTGATAAAATTCAATAAAAAGGAAGTTGTGAGAGATATGCCAAAAATTATTAAACCTTCAAACTCTCTTTGTAGACACTACCAACATGGAAAGCAGATAAGAGTAAGATTCAAGACAAAAGAATACTCTACATCAAAAACCTTAGAACTTTTTCATACTGATCTTTGTGGACCAACAAGAACCAAAAGCATGCAAGGTAAACATTACTTCATTTTATTCATTGATGACTATACAAGGATGACTTGGGTATCTTTTTCTAAAGAAAAATCAAAAGCCTTCAAAAAATTCAAAGCCTTCACAACACATGTTGAAAATGACATCGATCTCAAAATCAAGTGCCTAAGATCAGACAATGGAGGAGAATTTACCTCAGATGAGTTCAATGAGTTTTGTGAAACTCGTGGAATTAAAAGATGCTTTTCAGCTCCAAGAACTCCTCAACAAAATAGAGTTGTTGAAAGGAAAAATAGAACTATCCAAGAAACAACTAGAACTGTCTTAAATGAAGCCAAACTCCTAGATATCTATTGGAGAGAAGAAATATATACAACAATATATATACTTAACAAAAAACAACTTAGAATTAACCATGAAAAAACACCATATGGATTATGTTTTGGTAGACAGGCATTAGTAAAACACTTTAGAGTATTTGGGAGCAAATTCTATATAAAAGGGATGATGATAATATAGTAAAAATTGATTCCAGATTAGATAGAGGTATATTTCTTGGTTACTCATCCAATAAAAAGGCTTACAAATGCTATAATTCGAGACTGCACAAAATTATGGAAAGTGAAAATGTAAAGGTGGATGATCCAACATCAAGAAGACTCAAATCTCAAGACAATTCACAAGTTGATGAAAGAATAAGAGATGATGATGATGATGAAGAAACTGAAGAAATAAAAGAAGAAGAATCACAAAGTGAAGAAGAAAACGAAGAGGAAGCATCACTAAGACAAGAGTCAAAAGCACCATAAAAAAGAGTACAAAGAGATCACCCTGAAAGTCAAATCCTAGGCAACAAAAGTGCTAGAGTTGAAACAAGAAGAAGGCTAACATACGAATCCGAACAATCAATGCTCTCCCTAATATAACCCAAAACCTTTGCAGAAGCTATCAAAGATGAATATTGGATTAAAGCCATGAATGAAGAGCTTGATAAAATAGAGAAGAATTAGACATGGGAACTTGTCCCAAGACCAAAAAACAAAAATGTGGTAGGGACCAAGTGGATTTAAAAAAATAAAGTTAATGAATATGGTCAAATTACAAGAAATAAAGAAAGATTAGTGTGCAAAGAATATGCACAAGTAAAAGGGATTGACTTTGAGGAAATATTTTCCCCAGTAGCTAGATTAGAAGCTACCAAAATGTTCTTGGCATTTGCATGTTATAAAAAAATTCAAAATATATCAAATGGATGTCAAATCAACATTCTTAAATGGAAATCTAGAGGAAGAAGTTTATATCGAATAACTTGAAGGATTCATATTATCAGAAAATAAATATTATATCTGCAAATTAAAGAAATTATTGTATTGTCTCAAACAAGCTCGCAGGGCATGGTTTTCAAGACTTGATAATCATCTACAACAGTAAGGATACAAAAGAGAAGCTACTGACAACAATGTTTAAATTAAAATTGAAAATCAGAATATGATTATTGTTGTAGTATATGTGGATGATATCATCTTTGGAAGTAATCTAAATCCTCTAAGAAAGCAATTTGGTACATAAATGCAAAAAGAATTCGAGATGTCAATACTTGGTGAACTGACATTCTTCCTAGGATTACAAGTTTCACAATCAAACAAAGACATATTCATATATCAGACCAAATACATTAAAGAAATGTTGAAGAAATTTCAAATGGAAGATTGTAAACCTATAAGCACTCCTATGATTACAGGATGCAAACTAAGCAAATATGATGAATCACTAGAAGTAGACCAAACCATGAATAGACCAATGATTGGTAGCCTATTATATGCAACAACAACAAGAACAATCATCATGTAAGTTGTAGGATTAGTGGCTAGATTTCAATCTGTACCTAAAAGACACATATGAAGGTAGTTAAAAGGATTTTAGATATCTCAAAGACACCTTGGATTTTGGATTATGGTATCCAAAAACAAAAGACTTCACATTAATTGCATATATTGATGCAGATTGGGCATGAAGTATTGATGACATAAAGAGCATCAGTGGAGGTGAATTCTTCCTAGGAAAATGTCTTGTGTCATGGCTAAGTAAAAAACAACGCTCCATATCACTATCTACAACAAAAGATGAATATATTGTTGTTGCCTCCTGCTACACTCAAGTTATTTGGATGAAACAAACTTTGGAAGAATTACAAATAAAGTATGATCATCCAATTATTCTTAACTGTGACAATACTAGTGCCGTAAACCTTTCTAAGAATCCTATCATGCACTCAAAAACCAAGCATATCCCAATCAAATTTCATTTTTTAAGGGAACAAGTTTCTCAAAAAGTTGTAAATGTGGAATATGTGGATACTAAAGAATAGATTGCAGATATATTCACAAAACCTTTACCTAGGAGTACTTTTGAATAACTTAGACAAAAATTGGGGGTAATCTCTATATCTAATTGAATTGCACATGTTTCATCATAGGAGGAGTACATGGACAGGGGGAGTATAACCTAAGAAGGAGCAGATAAATATCCCTTTTTCTAGTACTATCAAAGGGGGAGAATAAACAATAAAAACTCAATTAAAATAAAGTGTTTTTACTTTGTTTCCATCAATGCCAAATGGGGAGAATGTTGGACATGATGTTATGGTGTTGGAATTGATGTCAAAGAGGGTATGTGATGTTGGTATTGGCATTGATGCAAAGAGGTCAATATTATGGTCATCATCATTAAAATTGTGCATATGATATTGTCAAACTCATGCAATATATAGCACCTAGACATTCCATTAATGTTGAACAACTTACAATGGATTTGAACTCTTTTGAATTAAAGATAAAAATTGTTAATGAAAAAATGTTATCATTATTATTAAATTAAATAAAGAGGTGTATTGGTTTCATACAAAGAGAGACAATGTTTCAAATTCATACATGTTGGAATAATATATAAAAAAAAAATATAGTGGAAGGAGGGTGTCTCTGTGGTCTAAATCAAAAGATAAAAAACAGAAGCAGAGTCTAGGGAAGAATATGAAACCTGAAACTTACACATGAAGTGAAGGTGGAAGAGAGGATCAAGGGAGGATTGGAGTCCTCTACAGGTTGAANAGAGGTGTATTGGTTTCATACAAAGAGAGACAATGTTTCAAATTCATACATGTTGGAATAATATATAAAAAAAAAATATAGTGGAAGGAGAGTGTCTCTGTGGTCTAAATCAAAAGATAAAAAACAGAAGCAGAGTCTAGGGAAGAATATGAAACCTGAAACTTACACATGAAGTGAAGGTGGAAGAGAGGATCAAGGGAGGATTGGAGTCCTCTACAGGTTGAAGCCTAAAACAAGGAGTTGCAGCTTCCTCAAGTTGGTGCTTGAAAAAAAAACCCATAGGATTTGAGTCCTTTATAGGTTGGAGCTTGATCTACAGGGAGTTGGTGCTTCCTCAATTTGGTGCTTGGAAATAGGGGATAGGTGTCTCCTTGAGTTGGCGGTCAAAAGAAGATAGAGATTGGTGTCTCTTGCAAACTAAAACTTGTAATTGAAATATAATTTTTATGATTGTTACATTTAATTCAATTTTCTGTACATTATTGTTGACAAATTATTATGGTTCATAAATTAACAATTAAACAATTAATTTAATTTGAGAAAAATAAACAATATTGATTCAAC
>ML777433.1:405523-434830 GCA_009831015.1 Picea engelmannii | reverse complement strand
CCCTCAGTATTGAAAAACATTCCAACATATTGCAATACATATATTTATAGAAGTAGGCCATACAGGCTGGTGTGAGAGGCACAAAAATAGAGGCAACAATAAATTTCTGAGTTTGACACAAATTTCTGAGTTTGGCACAAAAATCGAGGTGCACTTTTTCCTATTTCTCTTGTTGTAATTTCCATAAATTTTTCTCAGAAACCCTAATAAAATTTCCTCTCTCTACTGGTTTTCCCTTCTGAGTTTTTCTAGGGGCACTGCCAAAAATATCTTGTCTCATTGAGTGGTTTGATTTCTTGTTTCTGTTGTGCAAGTAAAAGAATCAATGTTTTTTTTATTATAAATTCCAATTTTGAAAATGCATTTATGAATGAGCATTAAAATGAGACAAATAATTTTTTGAAACCAAAAACCAAGATTTGAACCTTAAAAGTTTACATGGTATCAGAGTTGGGACTCTGAAGAATGACATTGAAGACTTTGGCACAAGGATTTGCAGGGATTATAGGGGTTTTGCTCTGATAAAGGAAGGGAAAATTATTGTTGGTCAATTAGACGAGGATGGATACCATATTGAGGTTTGAGGACATGCTAGACGGGGCTACAAATTTTATCCCATGGAAAGAGAGGATTGCATTGATGTTGGAGGAAAAAAAAATTGGGATATTGTGGAGAAAACCTAAGTTATTCCCACAAATACAATGCTTTTAGCGGCCTTCACTAAGAAAAATGTGAAAGCCAAAAGGATTCTCTTGGATTCTATGAAGGACCATATCATACCTCATGTATCTGTAAAGAAATATGCCTATGAGATGGTGCCGAGGGAGAAACTCTAGAGCACCAAAATGTCTAATACCGACAAAGTGACATTGTATCTCACCAGGATATCATAGGTTTGTGATAAGTTATGGACTATTGGAGAGGAATTCAATGTTGATGAACTTGTGAGGACAATTTTGAATGGGTTCTCAGAGAAGTCTTCATTCTTGAAGGGAGTTGTGGCATGTGAGAAGCTACTTGACTGGAAGAGGTTGTGGGATGAATTATCTCAAGAGGAGACTTGGGAGGAGACTCTTCAAGGTGGCCAGGATAAGGGTGATGAAGACGAGGAGAATGTTTCTCTTCATGCAAAGAAGGGTAGGGACATGAGGAAATTGAAATGCACCTTTTGATGCCATAATACTGACCACTATGCAAGCCAATGTCCAAACAAGAAGAAGGGAAAGAAGGAGACACATGTAGCAAAATCAACATCAACTGAGATCAATGATTTTTCTATGAAGTTTGAGAAAGAATTTTCTCTTGTGGCTTGTCTTTTAAGGAGTGGTAGTGCAACGTTTGGGGACATTGGAACATGGTTTGTGGATAGTGTCTCATCTATCCATATGAAGGGAATGATTTCGATGTTACTTAGTGTTTCAGAGATAGACTCAGACTCCTATGTGGGTTGTGGGACTAGTACCATGCATGCAATGAAGGGGTTTGGATGTGTGAGATTCCAACTAGAGTTAGGAGGATGTCTAGAGGTGGCAAATGTGTCATTTCTTCTGGAGCTGAAGGTAAGCTTGCTCTCAGTATCAAATTTGGAGGATGAGGGATATGGAATTGTGTTCGAGCATGGAAATGTGTTCACATATCCAGAAGGAGATACCCTGGACACAACAACAATGCTTAGTGTCAGATAGGGGATGTTATACAGTTTGTTGGGATAGTCTGTGTGTGAGTCCAAGGGGATCTTTTATTCAGGATTAGTGTCAATGACAAGTGGTTGTGAGGCTTCTTCCAGTACTGTCAGAAGTCTCAATTGGTATGAGATGACATAGTTGGATGCTAAGGAGTGTGAGAATAATCCTAAGGGAATGGTGAGGAGGAACATATCTTCAACAATAGGATCCAGTGCAGGCGGCAGGGAAGCCTTTTGGTTCAGAGGGATTAGCTACAACAACATATGGAGTTATTGGTTTGGAGACAGATTCAGGTGGAGATTTTAGAAGTACCTTCCTCGCTAGGAGGGAGTGTTGAGTTTTGTAGCTCATATGGTCTTCTACATGTGCTTGGTGTCTTAGCATGTGGGGGACATAAAGTAGTCTCTAGATATAAACTTTATATTTATAAAGTTTAAGTGAATTTTTTATTTATGAGGAATGAAGTGACTTAAGTTGTGATAATGAGTGATCATATCACAACCATATATATTAAGTGGCATAGGATTTAATCTAAGCCATTAGATCTAAATTAACTAAATAACTTCCTCATGAAGAGACAAAAATGAAATCTAGGGGAAAATACACATTCATTATTCACTTAATGAGAAGAGAAAGCGTAAGTGGGATAGAAAAAGAGGAGAGAAAACATTGCATCAAACTAGGGCACAATTCCCAAGAAGAAAGAGGACACAAATACCAAGGAGAAAGAGGACACGAATCCCAAGGAGAGAAGACAACAATTAATGCAGCAAGTCAACGACACATGTGAAAAGAGTTGGCACATATTTTGAGGTAGTAGTGCACATAAATCGAGGGAGACCATACAACATTTATTGTTGGTACAATGCACAGATTTTGAGGCAGTCATACAACATTTATTGTAGGCAGCTATAGAACATTTATTGTAGTACATAGATTTCTAGGAGCATGCCATACATCTTGGTGTGAGAGGCACAAAAATTGAGGAAACAATAAATTTTTGAGTTTGACACAAATTTCTAAGTTTGGCACACAAATCGAGGTTCACTTGTTCCTATTTATCTTGCTGTAATTTCCAGAAATTTTTCTCAGAATCCCTAATAAATTTTTCTCTCTCTACCGGTTTTCCCTTTAGGGTTTTTCAAGGGGAACTGCCCAAAATATCTTGTGTCATTGAGTGGTTTGATTTCTTGTTTCCATTGTGCAAGTAAAATATTCAATGTGTTTTTTTATTATAAATTCTAGTTTTGAAAATACATTTATGAATGAGCATTAAACCGAGACAAATAATTTATTGAAACCAAAAACCAAGATTTGAAACTTAAAAATTTACATAGCATCAAGTGATGATGAGGCTAATGCTATCAAGACAAGCAATAACAAATCATCTTTAGAGTTTACAAAATTCCCCAAGTGGTATATGAAAACAATGAGGGATTTAAAGCTGTGAGGGTTACCTTAGACTAGAAAAGAAGGAAATAAGTCTAGATAGATGCAACAATCAACTTGACATCAAGTAAATGTTTCTTTGATGGAAATAATTTTGAATTCATATAAACTTACTTAAATTAAAAAACACGTGGATTACAAGAGTTGGAAAAAAATCAATTTAGGAAGGAAAGACTTGGGGGCTTCTTGAGTTACTCGAAGGAAAAAAAATGCTATAATTTGCAAATTCTTTTACAATATAAAGTATAAGGTAGATAGTTATACCAAGACAAATATAAGGCAATATTAGTAGCAAAGTTTGTGTAGAAAAAGGTGTCGACTTTGTAGGAACTTTTGTACATGTAGCTAAGGTAAATATAGTTTGATTAGTGTTAGATATGACAACTCAGTTTAAGCAAAAAAGGACAATCTCGTATCAAGAAGGATCTTAGACACTAAAGAGATTTGACATCATTGAAATAAGTAGGAAGTTATTAGCCCATTAAGAGCCCAAATCTAGTGGATGTAATATTGCACATGTAGGTAAGGAGTCTCATCTACCTTATCACCACTAGACATGATTTAAACTATGTTGTTGGCATCATATCACAATTTATGACCTTCTCCAAAGTTATTCATTGGAAAGCAACAGAAACAATATTAAGTCACATGAAAAGGGACATTGTGCTAAAGTCTTAAGTGTATGAACAATGACGATTTTACATTAGGTGGAAACACATTTAGATTAAGTAGGTAGCATAACTAAAATGAAATCTACCATAAGTTTTTCATTCAACATAACATCAGGATTACTAAAATGCATCCAACCATTGCATTGTGCTTCGCAAAAGGAAAGTACAAAGCAATAACTAGTGCATTTGGTGAAGCAATAAAATTCATGCTCAGATTCTTTATAATCTAAACCTACAACAAAATTAGGTCACACCTCTAATTTGTGATAATCAAAGTGTTCTTAAACTAAGAAATACTGACACGGTTTGTGAAAAAACCAAGCATATTAAGGTACATCACCACCACATTAGAGAGAAAGTACAAAAAAAAGAGATTGAATTGATCACTTGCTTCCAACTAGACCTTGGTTTATTGGTGAGGTTGATGTAGTATTAATCGATTCACCAAGGTCCCATTCTTGTTGTGGTCTACCCAACTTGAATGGCATGTAAAAAAGGGATGTGGTTGGGTGCAATTCAAAGGAAAATTTGGCAAATTAGATACCCTTAGACATCACATCTAAGATGAAAGAAGTTTTTTTTATGTGGTGCATCCCATAACCTCCAGGGATGTTTCTTAAAGCAACTTCCAAAAAAACTATTCTTTCTACATCTTGAGATCAATTAGAAGATATTTTCACCGAGCTATTAAACATAATCAATTTGAAAGGTTGAGAGATTAATTCAGTATGAAAGAAAACAAAATGGCCATTAATTGTTTTCCAAAAAATTAACGTCCATTTTATATAGTAATTTCCCTGTCAGTGGTGTTGCATCAATATCAAGGATATATTTATATTGAAGAAAAAAATTAGAAGACTAGTTGAGTTGATATAACATATGCACCCTTGATGATTAAAACCAGGCGAGCATAAAGATTACAGGTGATATAGTTAGTTAAAATAAGATTCTATAAATGATGACTAATATAATATTTTTTTAATTCCTTGTAGCTTTTCTAAGCACCAAATTAATGTTTTTAGAGATACTCATCTATTAATATTTATTTTTGATAAGATGTTTTATTTAGATTAGATTCAGAGGTGCTAATCTAATACAATTTTTCGATAAGATGTTTTAATTTATATTAGATTTATAAGTAGTTGAAGAGCTATTCCTATTTGTAGTATTAAATTTGTATTTTTGTTGAAAAAAAAATTCAAAATGTACACTTGTGTTGTTGAACATGGTATCAGAGCCCGTTTCAAGACTTGCTCCTGTTGTAGATCGATATTGTGAAGCCGAGTTTCCTCATTTATGGTTTATTCCATTTTTGTACATTTATGGGCTGAGAGGACTATTCCATTGCGTCTGTAGCGCTCATTTTAGTTAGGAACACTTTTTTTTTACTCAAAAGGTTTCTTTTTTCCCAAGATATGACCATTTTAGTTAGATCCGGAGGTATAAAGCCTGAATATGCTCTTTTTAAAAATTTTGCAAAGTATTATTTCAATTATTTATTTATTTATTTATTTGAGTTACTACTCCTTTGTATCTGCATATGCTCTTTTCCCCACTCCCTGTGTGATCTCGAAAAATCATAAACAGATTGGAAATGGTGCATTTTTCGGGTAAGCTAACCAAGATCTAACCCTTGTTGTCATCAAGAAGCAAACATTTTTTCTTGTGTGAAAAGAATTTTTTATGAGCACGCTCTCCAAGACCGTCTTCCACAACAACAACAACAACAACAACAATATGTTTTGCTAGCTCATTTGGTTAAAAGTTGCCCTATTAAGTAAGAGGTCTTGAGTTCAAGTCTCTTTTTTATTACTTTTTTTGAAAAAGTCCATACATCCATTGTAAAGTGTATTTCACTTCAAGTATAAAAGTGAATCACTATTAGTAGCTTTACTATTTTATTTTAAAGTTATTTATTTTGCATGCAACTTTCTTTTATAAAGTAACTTCATTGTAAAAGTGATCCCCGCTTCTTTTTATAAAAGTGGATCACTTCATAAAACAACTTATTTGTAAAAGTGGGGGCATAACTTTCACATCCGAAGTTTGTTTTCAGTGCCGGTTTTTTTTTAAACCACCTATTTTTTCGAGATATTTCCATCCAGATCATTTCAGTTTTTAAATCCATATTATTTGCATATTTAATACGACTTCTTCTAGTGATCTTTTTCTTACCAGCACCAACTACTTCCAATGGAAATCCCATATGGAGGATTTATTAAGAAGTAAAGGCCTGTATTAGATTACCTTGGGAAAAGAAAAAGAACGCATTGATGATGAAAATAAAGTCAAATGGGATAATAGGAATGACAAAGCATGTGAACCTTGATGAAGCTTGGGAAAAGCTTGAATCTGTGTTTGGTAAACACAATATTATTCAAGAACATCAGTTAGAAAATCAAATATTGACTTTAAGTCAAAATTATTTTTCTTGCATTGAAGACTATCTATCTAAGTTTAAAACACTTAGAATTTTATGTGAAGAGTGTAACATAAAGATGCAAGAAGATCGATGCATCTATATTATTATTTCTAAGCTAGGTATTGCATATTATGTGTCTGTATCTACGTTCTATGCCATGAGAGAGGCTCTAGGTAAAGATTACCAAAAACCCACTCTTGAGTCCCTTTGTGATACTTTTATTAGAGAGAAAGATAAGCTTGTACAACTTGGAGTGATCAACACTGTAGGTACCCTCCAACAAAGCCTTAGTATCCCAACAGAAAGATAAACCCAAGAATCCCAAGAAGCAACATCCTCACCACAACAACAAGCAAAACAAGGGTCCCAAACCCACTCAAACAACTTCATTTCCTCATGGTGATAAAGGAGAAAAATCTAAAAATAAGAAGATTGACAAACATTGCAACTTTTATGGGAAAGATGGTCATGATGAGTCCAAATGTTTCAAGAAGATGACAACTTTAGAAGAAGCAATGAAGAAACACATCATCAATATTGATTCTACTTCTTCTTCTTCTTCTTTGTAAGTTTTAAACCTGTGAAGTACAACAATGCATATAGATTCTTAAGCAAAACAAAAATTAATCAATGGCTCATTCACATAGTACACAAAGATTTATACCGGAAACCCTCAACCGGGAAAACCGTTTGTGTTTCATTATATTGAATTTCATCATTCACCATACAATATATACAATGTTTTTAGGTATTCCGTAGATACCAAAACCCTAATCCCTTAATCCGAGATTAATTTAGAAAACTGCTAAAAATAACAAAATTTGCTAACATTAACAAAAAATATACCAGGGATCGTTAGACACAGTTGTCAAATATGACGTGCCCACACACACACATGAAAAGAATATAACACATACCTAACATTCTCATGGACATGCACTTTATGCTTATGGTTTCTCCTTCAATGCAACTTCTACTTCTTCTTTTGATGAGTGGCTTATTGATTCTGGATCATCTTATCATATGGATAAGGAGAAAGCCATATTTTCTGTTGTAAATGAATGTAACCCCAAGAAAATATTTGTTGGTGATGATAGATCTCTTAGTGTTGTAGGATTTGGAACAGTTCAGGTATATAATGATCATTTCAATTATGTATTATGTGTTCCAAGTCTTTCTTGCAACCTTCTATCAATATATCAAATCACTCATTCAGGTGAAGGTAAAACCGTGGAGTTTTCACCTCACCAAGTTGTAATCAAGGATCTAAAATATCCTCAACATGTTCTTGCAAACGGAATCGTTGATGATATTACCAGGTTATACAAGTTTGACATCATCTTTTCCATTAGTTTTTGTTGCTCATAGCGATGACTTGAGCAAACTTTGGCATGAACGGTTTGGTCATATAAACTATCACTCATTGCAACAACTATGTAATCAATAGATGGTGATTAGTATTCATCTTGTTTCATGCAGATATGGTGTTTGTGCCGGTTTTGTTCTCGACAAACATCATCAGGACAACTTTGACAAACGTGCCTCTTGGCATGCCTCTAGCCCTTTGCAGCTTGTTCACAATGACTTGTGTGGTCCAATTTCTTCTCCTTATTTTTATGTGTTCAAGTATTTCTTAAATTTCATTGATGACGTACTTGGGTTTACTTCTTAAAACTTATGAGAAAAGTTTTTGACAAGTTTATGGCCTATAGGGCCCTTGTATAAAAGTAAACTGGACATCAAATTCAAAGGTTAAGAACAGATAATGAAGGTGAATATGTGAACAATAATTTCACAAGTTACAACACAAAACAAGGCATCCAAATGTAACACACGGTTCCATATACACCACAAAAAAATGGTGTTGCTGAGCGAAAGAACCACACATTAAAATAAATGGCTAATTGTATGATCCAATCTAAGGCATTAAGTCTAAAGTATTGGGAGGAAGCCATCAACTCTGCAAATTACATAGTAAATCACACTCCCACAAAGGCTCTTAAAAATGTAACACCAGAAGAAGCTTGGAATAAAATTAAAGCAGATGTAAGTCACTTCCATGCATTTGGCAGTATAACAAAGGCTCACATTCCTGATGATAAAATGAAAGCATTGCAGCCTAAAAATGAGAAATGTATATTTGTTGGTTATTCTGAATATGTTAAAGGTTACATACTTCTTCAACCACATTTTAATGAAATTATTATTAGAAGAGATGTTAAATTTGATGAAAATATCTTTGCCTACGAGCCTAATTCGATGATTGTGCCTTCTTTGGTCTGTGAGCCATCTTCGATGTTTGTGCCTTCTTATGTTCCTATTCTAGTTTCGTCTTCAAATGATGACGGTGAGGATGGAAATCCACCTTCGCCTTCTCACCTTCCTCCAAATGAGTCCATTGAACCTGAACCAACACCAATACCATCGCTTCCTATATGGGTCCGTTCAACATGAGAATCAACTAGTGATCTTGTCGGTTATCCTTTAGATCAACGTTGGACACATTCACAATTCCAACGAGCCTCTTCTATTTTGGCTCAAGTTTCAGAGAATCATGATCCAGATACATTTGCAGAAGCTTCATGTCATCCATATTGGGATACAACAATGAATGTAGAGTATCATTCTTTAATGGAAAACGATACTTGGGATCTTGTGCCTCTTCCAAAATGAAGAAAACTAGTCATATATAAATGGGTCTACATAACTAAGTATGCATCAGTTGGAAGTGTTGAAAGGCACAAGGCTCGGTTAGTTTCCAAAGGATTTTCCCAAGTTGAAGGAATTGACTATAATGAAACCTTTTCCCCTATAGGTGTGTTGATATTTGATCTGGTTGTGTGAGTGGTTACTGAAGGTGTTCGTCCTTTGTTGGAATACATGTGTTATCAAACAACATGTTCGTTTTTACATTGACTTGGAACCCACACAGTCTTAGACAAACATTGTGTATTGTGTTGTATGTGATGTCTTGGTCTAACTTGTGAACCCAATAAGTGCATTTGACTTGTACATTATTGCATATTCCCACATTTATCTCTCTTTTTAACTTGTTTATAAAGAAAGGTGTGAGATCTACAATGAAAATGTAGACTATCTAAAATGATTTTTATTGGAAAATTGCAAAGCTTCCAACGAACACATCTTAAGTACTTGTCTTTTGTGACCTCTAGCTATTATTGCCTTGTGATTTAGGTTATTTGTTTTTTCATAATAGAAGATCGTACTTCCATAAGTGTTATTAGATTAAGACATGAAGATATCCTTACAATGTATTAAAATTATCTTAATAATTATCACTAATATTATTGTGTGTTAATATTTCCACAATATCCCAAATATTGGTTCATTTTCAAATAAACATCATTCATAATAATGTCTAATAGGGTATTTTGTGTGTTGTAGCACATGAATAATTTAAGGAGAAAAATGTTCCCTCAACAAAAGTTGTTGTGATTCTGCAGCTATATTAATCCACCCAGCTTAAGTAGGGAATCTTGAATCTCATGTTAAAATATTTGTGTCTTGGAGTCTCATGCTAAATCTTTGTGATGTATCGAGCCTCTTAGCTAAGTTTTGTTACTACATTGTAAATTCTCCACTACCGCAAATTGCTAATTAAAACTCTGATATCAACTCTTTCTTATGTGGAAGTAACTCATTGAAATCAACAATGCACACAATTGGCCTTGTGCTATGTGCAACTAAGTTTTTTTTAGTGCACGCAAACTGATCTCGTACCATGTGCAACCACTATGTCTTAGCAATTTTGCGCACTCAACCGTCATTGTGTCGACCATGTTGATTGTCCCTCAACATGCACATTTCTAGCTTCACGCTAGGACCCACGTGTTTACTGCTGAAGTTACTTAACAAGATAGTGACTAAACATCATAATGAACTCATAATACGACTATGCGTGCAACCATTCCTATGATGCACACAAGGTCTGTCTAAATTGCATGCATAGACTAGTCTCCCTACACGCACGATGATTCAGGCCTTGCCTTAGAATCCAATGAATGTTACCATGAAATTATATAACACGAACCACATGAAAACTACCATGCTCTACATCTGCAACAATTATGCGAAACTAACAATACATGCACAACCCAACATAATTATGTACCAATTCCATAGATAGAAAAAGCATAAGGATCCACATGTTAAACAATATATAAACACATATAAATCATCATGAACCATGCTATGCATATGCAACAAACATGTACATGCACATTACTCAGAGAATAATACACATAAGAAGACACTTATCTTTTGTTGTAATCCACCAACTATGCACAGACCTCAAGCGTTCCTCCCAGCCATAGACTCTACCACTTAGAAACTCTCAACAACAAGTCACCCCTGAGATGGGGATAAAACTCCACCTGGGAAAATGATACCTAAGACAAGATAAGGTCTATCCACATTCAAAACAATCAGACAAAGGTGCCAACCCCAAAAAACATACTATAGTCCCTCATTCCCCACATGCTTTTCCCACCCCAGGAAGTGTGTCCCTTCTCTACTCAACAATCCTTCGACTGTCCCACTTCCCTTCCAAGGATTCAACAATAGGAATGACAAGAAGTCTCGGGGCCTTTGTAGCTGCACTGGGAACCTTGGGAAAGCAATTCCTGACAATTCTCTCACCTAGAGAATGCTCACAGGCCTGGAAACCCGCTTCTTCGACAAACACGGGCATGACAACCTGCTTCTTTGTCCAAAATGGGCCTAACAACCTGCTTCTTTAATAGCACATGGTCCTGACAATCTGCCTCTTCAATCGTGCATAGGCCTTCCCCAACACAAGGTTCTGTGATGGAAGAAATTTATAGCCATATACATATGCCTCCCAGAGGAAAGTTGGTCTCCTCCTGAAGGAATGAGCGAATCCTCCTAAATACACTAAGGCCCAACAATATATTTGCATGATTATAACTGGACACTTGTCACCTTAAGAGCTAACTTAGCTCCACTTGGTGACCCATTCCCATTCCTTAGGAACTTAGGATAAATGCATATCCCATAATTATACTTTTAGAAATATTATTAAAATATCCCCTTTAAGCTTCACACACTTTTCCCATTCTAGTGAAGTTTTAAGCCCCCCATCTCTTTTCGTCTGATTGTTATACCCTCAGTGATATGTTTTAATAATATCTGATTGTAATTATATTTTACAAAAATAGGCGCATTGGCCTTTGTCGCAATCCATGCTCTCCAACCCTAAAATATCCTGGCTACAAAGACAGTCCGGTGCACACTTTAAAGTGATATTTGCGCACTTACTCAGGTGCAGACAAAGTTATGAAATGGGCACACACTCTTCCGTTGGTTCATGCGCATGGTAATCCTTCTACACTTACTCAGGTGCGCACAAAATTATGAAATGGGTGCACACTCTTCCCTTGGTTGGCACACACCAAACTATACCCAAAACTTGTGTGCCCATGGCTCACCAGCCTATATATACAATTACATTAGCATTACAATTGGGGTTCAACCTATGGGTATTACATTCCCCTCGCCCTTATTATGCATTTTCCTTAGTGCATTATTTATAATCAAAATTTTAAAAGTCTTCAAAAATATACAGGTACTATGCATGCATAGCATCCTCGTGCTCCCAACTTGCATCCTCAGGACCGTAACAAGTCCAATGGACCTTTACCATTCCTATTTCTCGATTCTAGAGCAACTTGACTTTCCGGTCCAATATGCACATTGACTGAACTTGGAAGTCACCTTTTTGCTCCACTTGAATCACATTCCAATCAATTACATGATTAACATCATGCACATAATTTTTAAGTAAAGATACATGAAACACATTATGAATGCATATGGATGCATGCATGTGACATGACCAATCCTCTCCAAGATTTCAAGTGGCCCACAATAACGTGCTTCCAACTTTGAACGATTTCCCAACTTAAGTGAACTCTTCCTACCGTTCACTTTAAAAAACACGTGGTCACCCACTTTAAATTCTTTGTGAGATCTGCATTTATCTTCCTGTCTTGGGAATCCTTTAAATTATGTTTTATTTTCACCACCTTCTCTTCCATTTCCCTAAGTAAATATTGCCCAAGCATTAATCTATTTATTGGGTTGTCCCAACTCACTAGTGTGTTGCACTTTCTGCCATAAAGTGCCTCAAATTGGACCATCTTTAAATATGCTTGATACCCATTGTCATACGCAAACTCAATCAAATGTAAGTATTTTTCCCACTGCATTGGTTTGTCGATCACATACATTCTTAGCATATCTTCTATCACTTGATTTACCCTTTATGTTTTCCCATCTAGCTCTAGATGCTAGGCTGTGCTTAAATTTGGATTTGTCCCAAATCCTTTAAACAATCCCTTCCAAAAATTTGATGTGAACTTGGGATCTTTGTCATACACAATTGTCTTAGGTACACTGTCCAATTTAGCAATTTCCCTCATATAAATATCAGCAATGTTAGCTGCCTTGTGTGTTTGTTTTACTGGAATAAAGTGGGCAACTTTATTAATATTTTCCACCACTACCATGATATAATCATGCTTCTTGGTTTCTCTGATAAAATTAGTGATTAAATATGTTGGGAAAACTTCCCATTTCCACTCAAGAATGGGTAATGGTTGTAGCAAATCAGCTGGGTGTTTATGCTCAACCTTGAATTTTTGGCATTCCAAACACTTGACAATAAAATAAACCACTTCTTTCTTCACACTTGGCCAATAATATTGTTTCTTGATAGCTGTAATTGTCTTTTGGTAGCATGGGTGCCCAACATAAGGCACATCATGCATTTCTTTTAATATCAAGTTTTTCAATTCTTGAGAGTTTGGCACATAAATTCTACTTCTGTACATGGGGATTTCATCCTCTTTTAACTTAAATGTGCCAATGGTCTACTGCAAAATACCTTGTTGTGCTTTGTCGTTATTTCCACATAGTGTTGATATGATTTTGAAACTTCTAAAATTTTGTCCTTCAAATCTGATTTGTACATGCTAATGGTTGTAGCATGCATCTCATTTACTCTCCTGCTGAGTGCATCAACCACCTTGTTCTCTTTACCCTTGATATGATTTATATCAAAGTCCTACTCACTGAGTAATTCTAACCACCTTCTTTTCCTGACATTTAGAGTTGGTTGTCCAAACAAATATTTCAAACAACTATGGTATGTCCTCAACTCAAATCTTCTTCCCATGAGGTAGTGCCTCCACATCTTCAAGGCATGCACTATGGTTGCCAATTCCAAATCATGAGTAGCATAGTGCCTTTCATGCTCCTTTAATTTCCTTGATTTGTATCACACCACATTCCCATTCTAACTAAGGACTCCATTGAACCCTTCCTTGCATGCATCTGTGCACACAACGAAGTCTTCATTAGGATAAAAAATTCTCAAAATTGTCTTACTTGTCAGCAAACTCTTCAAGTGTTGGAAATTCCTTTTACAATCATAAGTCCACTCAAATATCAAACCTTTATTTTGCAAGGATGTGATTGGGTGTGCAATCTTTGAGAATCCTTCAATAAACTTTTTGTAGTACCCTACAACTCCCATGAAAGATCTCACCTCTGCGACATTCCTTGGTGTTGGCCATCCTTCAATGGATTTTATCTTCTCCGGGTCCAGTGATATCCCTTCCTATGAAATGATACAACCCAAGTAATGAATCTGCCTCTAGTAGAATGAGCACATGCTCAAATTTACATACAACCAATGTTCTCTCAATAATTGCAACACCATCCTCAAGTGTTTCTCACATTCTTCTTCAAAATTTGAGTATATAAGTATGTCGTCCAAAAATACAATGACAAACTTATCTAAGTATTCTATTAAAATACCATTCATTAAACACATGAAGATATTTGGTGCATTTGACAACCCAAATGGCACTACTGTAAAATCATAATGTCCATACCTTGTCCTAAAGGCTATCATGCTGATGTCTTCCTCAATTCTTACCTGATGATAGCTTGAATTGAGGTCAATCTTAGATAATATTTTTTCATCTTTTAGTTGGTCAAAAAGATCATATCTCCTTGGAAAATGATACATGTTCTTCACTGTTACCTTATTCAGCTGCCTGAAGTCAATGACAAATCTCAACGTTCCATCCCTTTTATTCAAAAATAATACCGGGGCACCCCAGGTGACACACTTGAGCATAAATACCCATTCTTCAGAAGCTCTTCAAGTTTCTTTTACAATTCTTTCATTTCTGGTGTACTTGTCCTATAAGGAGTCTTGGATATTGGGGCTGCTACATGCATTAGATTTATAGAGAAATCAATATATATTTTGGGTGGAAACCTTGATATTTCTCTAAATACATGTTTAAAATCCTTTAAGACTGCATAATATTCAATATTTGGCACTTTATCCTTGGGTTCCTCCTCCATATGCACTGCAAATACTTTACATCCTTTCCTGAAGCTTTTCTTCAACTGCAAGGCTGTAACTTCTCTAATAGTTACAACCCTTGGAATACCCTATACTATTTTCAAGTTCCCTTCTTCATCTAAGCAAGTAAAAACCTTATTATAATAGTCTAGGACATCATGATGCATGTCCAACCAATCCATACCAATTAGGAAATCATATGAGCCCAAAGGTATAATATTCAAATATGCTTTTGTGCTCAGTCCATGGACATGTCTTAACCATCTCATTAATTTTCTTTTTGTTCTTGTAGCTAGCTGTACCAACCAAGGTTTCCCAAGCTTGCTTTTTGGCAATTAAAATCTTTCCACCATCTTAGGATCTAGATAACTATGACTAGCTCCATAATCAATTAAAATAAAAATGGGTTGGTTGTTGATCTTAGCTTCCACTTCAATCATATGTGAATGAAACTTAGCTTGCTTGTTATCCAGGGCTGCGTAGATCCTAGGTACATTTCTTCCCATGTCCTCAACTGTATTAACTTGTTGTACATTTTGAATAGACCTCACTTTCTCACCTTTGTGAGGGAAATCTCTGTACATATGATCTCCCTCACAACCCCAACACTTCATTGGATGATTCCTTGGTCTTTGCCCCATTGCCTTTGTCATTCTAGAATCCTTGGGAGTTGGTTGTCCCTAAAAATTATTTTTGAAGAATGGTGTCTTGGCCCCCTTCTTCATCTGCTCCATATTTATTTTCTTCTTGTCTTCCCAAGCCTTTTGGTAAGTGGGTCTTTCTCTATGATGATTATAAAAACACTTGGCTCTCCTTATAGTTTCCTCCAATGTCTCAGGATAATCATACTATATCTTATCACTGACAAATGATGGCATCCCGCTCAAGTACCTCTGAATCTTAACCTGTTCATCTGTGATGAAAGAAACATACTTCAGTAGCTCTAAAAATATCCTCTCATACTCATCTATGGTCATACTTTCAAGCTTAAGTTCAAAGAAATCCTTCATTTTCCTATCATAGTAACATTTGGTTAAGTATTTCTCTTGAAAATGCCTCCTAAACTCCCTCCAAGTAACATTTCTCTCATCAATGTGTTGTACTTACACAAATTGGTCCCACCACATTGATGTTTTTCCCTTGAGCTGATAGATGGAAATTATCCCTTCTTCCTGTGAAGAGTAATTATGTAAGTGAAAGTACTTCCTCATGCCCAGCAACCAGGTCTCTGCATCCTCATCCTTCTTGCGCTCACCATCAAAAGTAGGAGGCTTAATCTTATTCATTTCTCCTTATATATCATCCACTCCATACCTCCTGTTATTCTTCCTGATAGGAGATGGGATTGAAATACTGCATGCTCTCCCAACTGAATGTATTGGAGAGTGATTTTGATGTCTGTCAACACTTCTTGTTTTTTCTTCTCTCATCATGAGACCTATGTCTCCTCTATTTTCTTGACTCGGTCTCCTTATCCATGTCTATCTCAATTATGTCCAAGAATTGCAACAACTTGATGTTGAAGCCATCTCGTTCCTCTTTGGATTTCATAAGCCTATCATTATCAACTTTATAACTTTGGACATCCTTTTGCAAAATTTTTATGGTCCTCACCAAATTCATTCTTTCTTCCTTGGCTTCTCCATGTCCATTTGAATCTGTACCCTCATCACCTATATTTTCATACATCCTTCTAACCCCATCTTCATGGTTGTAGGTTCTTTGTGCATCTTCCATTCTTATGGTCTATGTGTTGATCATGTACTAATCAAATTGTTGTTAACTCTGCAAAATGTGCAGGCAACACGATTTTTTAGACCAAATAATTTATGAAAACCATACATACTATGCACATTCTGTTCTATAAGTGTATCATAATACTTTCTTCTGATTCCTGGTGAATTTAACAACCTAATTCAAAATTATGGGTGAATATTTGGACTCCTTTATCCAAGAATTTTCCTCCTCTTTTCTCTTCTTTTCTTTCTTTCAAAGCTCACGTGTACACCAATTCTGTGTTATACATCCATATTCATAACACGTGCATTCTCTACACATGCAATACCAAGCACACTTACAATGCACCAGTATTCAGTGTGCACAACTTTTATATCAAGCACTAATATTTATCATGCTCAATTTTTGGGTTCCACTCATCATTATCTAGTGTGCACAACTTTTGTGTCACGCACCAATATTTCACACAAATTATATCTTTGCTTTGCCTACTGCCAACATTCACCACACAATACCCTCTCTCACCCAATACTCAATTTGCATCTCCAATCCTGCCCCACACAACGCCAATATTCCACGTGCATGTACTGTGCACCATTAATTATGCTTCGTGTGGTGCTCATATTCAATGTGTTCTCACTGCACATCACCAGTATTCAATATGCATGCCCTGCACACTATTATTATTTACACACCCATCAATTCTGCATGGTTTCCATATTCATCGCGCATGTAATGCACTCCCATATTATGTGTGCTCCACCAATTCTATACCCTGCAGTTCCAATATTTAGTGTGTACTCTCCATGCACACATATCTTCCACACACCATAAGTCCTGCACCACACTGTGCCAAAATTTACTATGCACACACATTGCACACCAATACTTATCATAGACGATTTCTTTCTTCACTTACATGATTTTTCCACATTTTCATCTTGCAACCCTGCGATCATCATAAAAATTCTCGCCTTGTCAACTTCATGTTGATGTCAAGCCCATACAAGTCCAGTGTTGAACCAAAATCTCTGATACCACTTTGTAACATCCCCAACATAGCTCAAAGGCCATGTCACATCAAAATTTTGAGCTCTGATACCACTTTGTGATGTATCGAGCCTCCTAGCTGAGTTTCATTACCACATCTCCACTATCACAACTCGCTAATTAAATCTTTGATATCAACTCTTTCTTCCATGAAAGTAACTAATTGAAATCAACAGTGCACACAATTGGCCCTGTGCTACGCACAACTACATTTTTTTTCTTAGTGCGCGCAAATCTATCTCGTACCATGCACAACCACTATGTCTTATCAATTCTACACACTCAACCATCATTGTGTCATCCTCGTCAACTATCCCTAAGCATGCACGATGTTTCTAGCTTCACACTAGGACCCATGCATTTACTGCTGAAGTTACTTAACAAGATAGTGACTAAAAAGAAGAATGAACTCATAATATGACTACGAGTGAAACCATTCCTATTCCATGCATGGGGTCTATCCAAACTATGCATGTGTATTGGTATTCCTACGTGCGATGGTTCAGAACTTGCCTCAAAATCCCATGATCATTACCACATAATTATCTAACATGAAACACTTAATAACTATCATCCTCTACATCTGCAACAATTATGTGGAACAAACAATACATGCACAACCTAACATAATTATGTACCAATTCCATAGACATAAAAGGCATAATCATTCACATGTTAAAAAATATATAAACACATATAAACCATCATGAACCATGCCCTGCATATGCAACAAACATGCAGTTCTAAAAAATATATAATCCACGTACAAATATATATATATATATATATATATATATATATATAACATAAGATATTTAACATGTATATGCACATTACTCAGAGAATAATACACATAATAAGAAACTTATATTTTTTTGTAATCCACCAACTGCACACAGACCTCAGATATTCGTCCCATCCATAGACTTTGTTGCTTAGAAACTCTTAGAAACAAGTCATCCCTGAGCTGGGGCTAAAACTCCACCTGGGAAAAGGATACCTAAGCCAAGATAAGGTCTAGCCACAATCAAAACACTCAGAGAAAGGTACCAACCCCAACAAACATACTATAGTCCCTCATTCCCCACATGCTTGTCCCACCCCAGGAAGTCTGCCCCTTCTCTTCTCAACGGTCCTTTGGTTGCCTCACTTACCTTCCAAGGCTTCAACAACAAGCAAGACATGAAGTCTCAGGGCCTTGTAGCTACTCTAGGCACCTTGGGAAAACAATTCTTGACAATTATCTCACCTTGAGAGAATGCTCACGAGCCTAACAACTCGCTTCTTCGAAAAATGCGGGCCTGCCAACCTGCTTCATTGTCCAACATGGGCTTGACAACATGTTTCTTCAATAGCACACAGGTCTGACAACCCACCTCTTCAATCATCCACGGGCCTTCCCCAACAAAGGGTTCTGTGATGGCAGCAAGTTATAGTCAGATACATATGCCTCCCAGAGGAAAGTTGGTCTCCTCCAGAAGGAATGAGTGAATCCCCCCAAAATACACTAAGGCCCAACAATATATTTGCATGATTATAACTGGACACTTGTCACCTTAAGAGCTAACTTAGCTCCACTTGGTGATTTGTTCCCATTCCTTAGGAACTTAGGATAAATACATATCCCATAATTATACTTTTGGAAATATTATTAAAATATGTCCTTTAAGCTTCACACCCATTTCCAATTCTAGTGGAGTTTTAAGCCCCTTGCTTCTTTTCGTTTCATTGGTCTACGTGTAGTGATATGTTTTATTAATATCTTATTGCAATTACATTTTACAAAAATTGGCGCATTGGCCTTTGTCGCAATCCAGGCTCTCCAACCTAATAACCACACAGGCACTCTGGCCTCAATATACATATATACAAAGTCTCTCCGGCCCCAAAATATCCTAGCGACAAACACGGTCCATTGCACACTTTAAATAGATCCTTGTGCACTTACTTAGGTGCACGTAAAGTTATGAAACATGCGCAAAATCTTTCTTTGGTTCATGTGCACAGTAATCTGTGCACACTTACTGAGGTGCACGTAAAATTATGAAACAATCTGATGCAGGAGCATCTCTCCACGTCAGCCAGCTAGCTAGCCAGCCACGTCGAGCGCGTGCATTCAAAGATGAAGAGAGAGGCGCAGTCCTCATTTAAATATGAATTGAATGTAATTAAATGTTGTAGACTGGTGAGCCATAGAGCCGTGCCTTTGTGAAGGCATTAGGTAGATCGGCCATTAATGTTTGTATGGCTAAGATCTAGATCCGATTCTGGACTAGACAACTATTCAGTGTAATTGAATAGGGTATGTAGGTTGGAGGGAAGCGCTCGAAGAGCCCCCTCGGGTAAAATAGATTTTTAGTATCTCATTTTCGTAGTAAGTCGAGAGTCACGAAGAAGTTGAGTTGTAGATCCAGAGAGAGCTCGAGAACACCTTGTAATTACATGCATTTTCCATTTTTAATATAAACAAAAGCAATTTTTCCTGCATGAATTCTGTGTTATGTGAATGTCTGTGAGTGTTCTTTTATGCCGTAGATGTATACTGTAGTTGTGCATTTGCAGGAGTTGGTTGGATTTCAGGTGAAGGTCTTTGAGGCTTCATACCAGGAGGGTGTGACAGAATACTGTGGGTTCTGATAGCCGTGCACAGAGGTTGCACATCTAAATTCTGCGAGTTTAGACAAAGATGTGTTGCGACACAAGAGATGGAATCAACAACTCAGGGAATACCTCAAGGTTGTTGAATACCTTGGAGGCAAGGTTGTGTTGGAGAAGACACAGTTGCAGATAGAATTCTGCTGTGGATTCTGTAAATCTCTGCCAAGTGGGCATTGAGTACAGGCACAAGGTGCAGTTGGAGGAACTATGTTGTGAGTTCAGACAGAAGCCATAATCACTGAGGATTCTGTGAAGCTCTTCCAGGTGGGCATTGAGTACATGCACAAGGTGCAGTTGGAGGAACTCTGTTGTGAGTTCAGACAGAAGCCAGAATCACTGAGGATTCTGTGAAGCTCTGCCAGGTGGGCATTGAGCCAGTGCAAGGAGTGCACAAAGGAAGACTTATGTTGAGAAGTTCAGGAGGAAGAAACATAATCACTAAAGATTCTGAGAGCTCTGCCAGGTGGGAATTGAGTGGGTGCATAGGTGCACAGGAGGACATAACTGCTGAACATTCTATGAAGGGAAGATATTCTGCCAAGTGGGCATTGAGATATTGTGCAGACAGGCATAGAAGAGAAGAGAAATCTTTTGAGTTCTGTGATTTAGAGGAAGAATCCACTGAAGGATATTCATAGGGTTGCTAAACACCCTGAAGGGCTCAGCAAGAGGTTGCTTGAGGCAGAGGATACCCAAGAGGGCATCCAATTACTCCATCTAAGGGAGAAGGGAAGAAAGACAAAATCCCTTAGGGGTCTGAGTGGTTGAAAATCTCAAGAGAGATAGCACTTGCGTGTGCGTGTGAGGACTCTCCAAGGAGTGCAGTAGTCAAAGAGTCCTTTGAGGATTCGGGAGTAAAAGCTCAGGAGGAACAACGTCGTGGAGAACGCATGGTGAGAACTCAGGCAAAGGAGTTCGCAGAGAAGAAGGGAGCAAAGGTTGAGGCCTTTGGCTTTTGAATTCTTCCAAGTCTCGGAAGAAAGTGCAGAAGCTCAGGAGGGAGCACAGTAGCTGTCAGATCGGCTGGAGAAGAAGATATGGACTATTGGTTTCTACGTCCAGGAGAAGCTCAGGAGAAGCACACAGAAGGGAGAGATCGTGAGCCATTGGATCTCATTCAGAAATCCCGTCAGTTGTCAGATTGGACAGAAGGTGCACAGGGTTTAACCCTTCTCGCACCAGGCAGAAGTCCCGACCATCATCGGGATATCGGCGTTCGTGAAATCAGGAGTCACGAGGAAAAGAGATCGGGAATTTCTATAGTAAAAGTCCCGGGAAGATCTGGACCGTCCGTTAGTGGAGACACGTGGCGGAGATCGAGGCGTCGGGAGTCAGGATATCGACATTCAGGAGATCAGGTAAGTCCACTTTGAAAACCCCGACACAAATCATAGCCGTCCATCAGAGAGAGGACGTGTGTCATGTGATCGTCCATTCCGGAGATCCGAGCACTAGATATCGGGATATCGGCACTCAGGAAATCAGAGTTCCTGAGGTCGGGAAAGTCGGGACATCAGAAGTCTTGAAACCGCGAGGAGGAATCTGAACCGTCCATTCTTGGGATGCGTGGCAGTAATCGGAGCCATCCGGGAAAGTCCCGATAGGAAGTCATCTATCGACATTTTGATCATCGGGAATCCTGATAGCAAGAGGTTTGGGCATTTCGGAGTCATGAAGTCCGAAACCCTGACAAGGAGGAAAGTGCCATTGAGGGGCTAACTGTCAGCATATCGGAGAATCGAGATTCGAGGGATCGGGAATCCCGTGGGCCAATGCATTGTGGAATTTAAAAGCTCGAAACCCCGATAGGTGGTATGACTGCGGTCATATAGAGGGAGGTCGTATGGACCCAAAAGGTCTAGCCCAGGGGACTAGCGGAAGCTGACGTCATATTGGGATATCGGGGATTCCGAGGACAAAATGTTTATGCATTTCAACATTGCGATGTTCGAAACCCCGATGGAAGACAAGGCTGCGGTCTTGTGAGATAGTGGTCATGTGGGCCAGGAGTCTAGCCTGGAGGGCTAACAGAAGTTGGAGCACATCGGGATTTTGAAGTCCAAAACCCCTAAAGAAGGATAAGGCTACGGTATTATGAATTAGCGGTCACATGGACCAGGTCATAGCCAGGAAGGGATAACGCGTAAAGGGCGTGTATTGGTGAAATTGCTCATCGAAGATCAGGGATTCGAGAGTGCAGGAACTCTTGATGTCAGGAATCAAGAAACCCTGAAACCCGAAATTGTCATCGGGGGAAGATCACGGTTGAGTACAGAAGGCCGTGACAGGGTGAAGAAAGGACCTGTGGATTGGGTTTTTCATAGGGATTCCCTTGGGAGTCCAAAGAGCCGCTTCGGCTCAAAAGGTAACACTGAGCGATCCTTAAAGACTGGGAGGTCAGGCACAGAGACCCTGCGGGGTATGTAGGAGGTCGGAGCATCGTCGCCATCAAGTGGTATCAGAGCTAGAACTCTATTTGTATATTTCAAGTAGAGGGAGAAGACAGCGTGCTGGAGACTCTGTGGTGATTGTTTGCAGGAAGGCAACAATCAAGGAGGCAGTCAGGGAGACTGTAGGAGGATGAAGCTGGTAACACTCTTAGTGCAGAGTGACAACAACAGGTTTGCTAGGAAAGCAGACAGAGACAACACCATGGTTACTGAAGACCATAGGCATGTTGGGAGGAAAAGCAAGGCAAAAAAGCTTGCAGAAATGGATAGAGAGCTCGTTGAATTAAAGGCGGACATAGAAAAGCTCGAACTGCGGATGCAGCAGGATAAGAAGCCAAGATGGGTATATGAGTGGCCCATGAAGGAGTCGAAAGCAAAATGGCCATTCAAGGAGTTGATGGCCAGAAGACAGCGCAAGCTATTAAAAATATGGTTGAGGTATGCTGAAAACCTCAATGGACTAGAAGAGGAGATGGTTCAGGTATGTGAACTAGAAACTGGGAGAGATCTCAGTGAAATGGGATCAACTGAAGATCTCAAGCACTGCTAGGAGGGCAGAGAAGAAATTCCAGTTTGCCACGTGGGCAAAGAGATGAGATCGCTGTGGGATCTTAGAGACTGTCATGAGGACAGCCAGGGAATTTCACATTGCCATCTGGGCAATGAAATGAGATCGCTGCGGGATCTTGAAGACTGCCAGGAGGGCGGTGGAAGCATCTCATATTACCAGGTGGGAAGAGATGAGCATTCGAGACTATTTGAAAGTCTCATGGACTCGAAGGTGAGTTCAATTCAGCAAGGAGTGCTGATGAAGATGGGATCAGTTGATCTCATGGTCTGCCAGGAGGGAAGCAGAGACATCCCATATTGCCAGGTGGGCAGGGATGAGCAGGTGAATTTTGATCAGCCCGAGGAGCTGACCGAGCATATGAGACTGTCTGAGGGTCTCATAAATTCAGAGGTGAGTTTGGATTAGCATGTGCAGCTGACCGAGGAGGAAGATCAGGATAATATTCTGATGATTGGGGGAATTGGAGTATTCCTACCATTTTCCCAGGAGGAGGCAGAAGTTTGTGTTGCAGATGGTGCAACAGCAGCAGCAGAACATTCAGCTGTAAATGTCAGGAAAAAAGATGAATGGGAGCAGACTTTGGAATCTACCCAAGCAGAAGCAGACCATTCTGAGGAATGGCTCAATGATTTCGGCCAGGGAGCTGAAAAGAAAGAAGCTGTAGCACTGAAACTAGCAGCGAAGGAAGCCAAAGAGCGAGCAGGAAGATTTATCACTCCATGGGAGATGGAGCTAGAGATGCTGGAGGATTGGTTGAACAATCCAAGACCAACAAGAGAACTGACAGAAGTTGAGCTATCAGAGAAGGTGACTGAACAGAAAGTCAGTCAGGAGGAGACTGCAAAGCTGAAGTTTGCATCCGAGTGGCAACTTGAGGCCATAGATGAAGATGAAGAAGAAGGCATGAGAGATCATGATGATCTACCCAATTGCAGAAAAATTTTGTAGCTGAGGAGACTGCAAAAACAGGACCAGCCACTGGAGCAACTGGATGCAGTGATCGAGGAGATCAAAAGGATGATGTTGAGGTCAACAGAAACTGCCAGCAAGGAGCAGCTGAGTAGAAGGAAGGGAGCAACAGCAGCAACAACGCAGAAGCAACAACAACAGTAGCAGAATGGAGCGGATGAACAACTCCAGAGGATGATTTTGGATCCAGGAGGATTTCAACATCAGAGATGGGAAGCTCATGAGCAGGAGCTCATGAATTTTGCAGCTGAGGAGTTTGATGCAGGAGCATCTCTCCACGTCATCCAGCCAGCCAACCAGCCACATCGAGCGCGTGCATTCAAAGCTGAAGAGAGAGGCGAAGTCCTCATTTAAATCTGAATTGAATGCAATTAAATGTTGTAGGCTGGTGAGCCATAGAGCTGTGCCTTTATGCAGGCATTAGGTAGATCAGCCATTAATGTTTGTATGGCTAAGATCTAGATCCGATTCTGGACTAGACAACTATTCAATGTAACTGAATAGGGTAGGTAGGTTGGAGGGAAGTGCTCGAAGATCCCCCTCAGGTAAAAGAGATTTTTAGTATCTCATTTTGGTAGTAAGTCGAGAGCCGCGAAGAAGTTGAGTTGTAGATCTAGAGAGAGCTCAAGAACACCTTGTAATTATAGGCATTTTCCATTTTTAATATAAACAGAAGCAGTTTTTTCTGCATGAATTCTGTGTTATGTGAATGTCTGTGAGTGTTCTTTTATGCTGTAGATGTATATTGTAGTTGTTCATTTGCAGGAGTTGGTTGGATTTCAGGTGAAGGTCTTTGAGGCTTCATACTAGGAGGGTGTGACAGAATACTACGGGTTCTAATAGCCATGCACAGAGGTTGCACTTCTGAATTCTACGGGTTCAGAAAAAGACGTGTTGCGGCACAAGAGCTGGAATCAACAACTCAAGGAAGACCTCAAGGTTGTTGAATACCTTGGAGGAAAGGCTATGTGGGAGAAGACACAGTTGCAGACAGAATTCTGCTATGGATTCTGTAAATCTCTTCCAAGTGGGCATTGAGTACAGGCACAAGGTGCAGTTGGAGGAACTCTGTTGTGAGTTCAGACAGAAGCCAGAATCACTGAGGATTCTGTGAAGCTATGCCAGGTGGGCATTGAGTACAGGCACAAGGTGTAGTTGGAGGAACTCTGTTGTGAGTTCAGACAGAAGCCATAATCACTGAGGATTTTGTGAAGCTCTGCCAGGTGGGGATTGAGCCAGTGCAAGGAGTGCACAAAGGAAGATTTCTGTTGAGAAGTTCAGGAGGAAGAAACAGAATCACTGAAGATTCTGAGAGCTCTGCCAGGTGGGAATTGAGCAGGTGCATAGGTGCACGGGAGGACAAAACTGCTGAACATTCTATGAAGGGAAGATATTATGCCAAGTGGGCATTGAGATATTGTGCAGACAGGCATAGAAGAGAAGAGAACTCTTTTGAGTTTTGTGATTTAGAGGAAGAATCCACTGAAGGATCTTCACAGGGTTGCTGAACACCCTGAAGGGCTCAGCAAGAGGTTGCTTGAGGTAGAGGATAGCCAGGAGGGCATCCAATTACTCCATCTAAGGGGGAAGGGAAGAAAGACAAAATCCCTTAGGTGTCTGAGTGGTTGAAAAGCTCAAGAGAGATAACACCTGCGTGTGCGTGTGAGGACTCTGCAAGGAGTGCAGTAGTCAAAGAGTCCTTTGAGGATTCAAGAGTAAAATATCAGGAGGAACAACGTCGTGGAGAACGCATGGCGAGAACTTAGGCAAAGGAGTTCGTAGAGAAGAAGGGAGAAAAGGTTGAGGCCTTTGGATTTTGAATTCTTCCAAGTCTCAGAAGAAAGTGCAGAAGCTCAGGAGGGAGCATAGTAGCCGTTAGATTGGATGGAGAAGAAGATCTGGACCGTTGGTTTCTATGTCCAGGAGAAGCTCAGGAGAAGCGCACAGAAGGGAGAGATCGTAATTTGTTGGATCTCATTCAGAAATCCTGTCAGTCGTCAGATCGGACAGAAGGTGCATGGGGTTTAACCCTTCTCACGCCAGGCAGAAGTCCCGACCGTCATCGGGATATCGACGTTCGTGAAATCGGGAGTCACGAGGACAAGAGATCGGTAATTTCTATAGGAAATGTCTCGGGAAGATCTGGACCGTCCGTTGGTGGAGACACGTGGCGAAGATCGAGGCATCGGGAGTCAGGATATCGACATTCAGGAGATCGGGTAAGTCCACTTTGAAAACCCTGACACAAATCATAGCCATCCATCAGAGAGAGGATGTGTGTCATGTGATCGTCCATTCCGGAGATCGAGGCACTAGATATCGAGATATCTACACTTGGGAAATCGGAGTTCCTAAGGTTGGGAAAGTCGGGACATCAGAAGTCTTGAAATTGCGTGGAGGAATCTGAACCATCCATTCTTGGGACACGTGGCAGCAATCAGAGCCATAAGGGAAAGTCCCGATAGGTAGTCGTCTATCAACATTTCGATCATCAGGAACCTGATAGCAAGAGGTTTGGGCATTTCAGAATCGCGAAGTCCGAAACCCCGACAAGGAGAAAAGTGCCATTGAGGGGCCAACTGTCAACATATCAGAGAATCAGGATTTGAGGAATCAAGAATCCCATGGGCCAATGCATTGCGGCATTTAAAAGATCGAAACCCCATTAGGTGGTATGACTGAGGTCATATAGAGGGAGGTCGTATGGACCCAAAAGGTCTAGCCTAGGGGACTAGCGGAAGCTGACGTCATATCGGAATATCGGGGATTCCGAGGACAAAATGTTTATGCATTTCGACATTGCGATGTTCGAAACCCCGATGGAAGACAAGGTTGCGGTCTTGTGAGATAGTGGTCATGTGGGCCAGGAGTCTAGCCTGGAGGGCTAACGGAAGTTGGAGCACATCGGGATTTTGAAGTCCAAAACCCCAAAAGAAGGATAAGGATGTGGTCTTATGAATTAGTAGTCACATGGGCCAGGGCATAGCCATGAAGGGCTAATGCGTAAAGGGCGCGTATCGGTGAAATTGCTCATCGGAGATCGGGGATTTGAGAGTACAGGAACTCTTGATGTTGGGAATCAAAAAACCCCGAAACTTGAAATTGTCATCGGGGGAAGATCACGGTTGAGTGCAGAAGGCTGTGATAGGGTGAAGAAAGGACCTGTGGATCGGGTTTTTCACAGGGATTCCCTTGGGAGTCCAAAGAGCCGCTTCGGCTCAGAAGGGAACACTGAGCGATCCTTAAAGACTGGGAGGTCAGGCGCAGAGACCTTGCGGGGTATGTAGGAGGTCGGAGCGTTGTTGCCATCACAATCACACTCTTCCCTTGGTTTGCACATGCTAAACTATACCCAAAACTTGTGCACCCACGACTCACCAACATATATATACAATTACATTTACATTACAATTGGGGTTTATCCTAGGGGTATTACACATATATTTTACTTACCTTGGTTCACACACATTAAACATGCGTTGTATATTGTTTTTATACTTTATATCACATATATGACTTAGGGGAAAGGACACGCGACCAACTATTTTTTAACATAAATATTCATTTGATGATTAATAAACATTATTTACAGACATTTTATATGAAAAAAGTAGTTCATGCATGCAACCTCCATTGGAATACAAAAATCTTAATTAAAACTAAAAAATAAGGCTTACATATATATGCCGAAACACTTGGTAGATATAGATAAAATATAAGTCCAAAATAACAAAAGGTCTAAGAAACAACAATCAAAGGGTATAATGCCAAAAGAAAAACACTAAATAACCAATCCAACATCTAATGGGGGCTCATTATGATCATTTGGGGATGGACCTCAACCAATAATTATAGGATTGGCGTCAACCACATGTAGCATCTAGCTATCATTAGCTGGCTCAAGCAACTTCAGAGTCTCATAAATGGTTATTGCTAAGGTCAAGAATTATAGTTATGCAATGTGAGAAGAGGTTAGTTATGCCTACATTCCTACCTCTCACAAACCTATTTGTTGGGCATGTGGTGTGACCTACTATCTACAAGGTGATAGTGAGTTTATTGGCCATGTGGCTGTAAGGTAGCTAGAGAGGTAGTGGAGGGGATCAGAGGGTCATAGTGATGATAGTGGAGACCATTCAATGTAAGGTGGACTAGGTCCACTATATTATTAAATAAGGCCCACTATGGTAGTTAGATATAATAAATGGGTAATTAGATATAATAAATGTAAGAGGACTTCTTAGAAGGTTCTACTTCTAGAAGATTCCTCCTCTAGAATGTTCTTAGGTGATGGTAGCACTATATAAAGGGGTTCAAGCAATGTAATGAGATATGAAGAGAAGTATTGTATTTGGAGCGGTAGCTCAATAGGAGGATTCCCCCTCAAAGAGGCAAGTGAACAAGAGAGGATCCCTTCCATGATATGATCCATTGTATGGTGTTGCCCTACCTCAAGGGTTTGGTAATAATATAGTGTGGTTTCTTCTATCTTGCTTTGTGGATCTATTGTGTATTCGGTATTTGTGGTGATTATATTTGTATATCTACTTTGGTTCTTAACAAGTGGTATCAAAGCACTTTCCTTCGCAGACATTGTGGGCAAATATTTTTTATTTGTGCAGATTTGTTTTTCGGAGAAGAAAAAAGAGGGCCGCGACATTCTAGAACTTTTCGGTATATTTATGTGACAAAATTTGCAGAAACAGGTTGTAGATATGAGTTCCTCTAAGAAAAACACCCAAGTTAAAAAAAAAATCATCCGAAACAAAGTCTGGAAGGTCAAGATATTGAAGTTTTAAAATCTTCAAATTTTCAGGGTTTTTTCCGCGGACGGCGGCGCGCCTTGTTTTTATTTTTGTAGCAGTTGGAGGCTGAATTTTCTCAAACAAATTACAGATCTGAGTTCCTCTCACAAGTTCACCCAATTTAAAAAAAAAAAACAGTCGAAACGGAGTCCGGGAAGTGAAGTTATGAACATTTTATATTCAACAGTTTTTTAGGGTTTTTTCAGAAACAACCGCGATTTTCTATTGTAACTTATTGTTCTATTTTTTTGGGGTTTTTTTGTGACGGCTGCGGGACTGAAGGGTTCATAGGGTGCTCATATGGCTATTTCTTCTCAAAACCTCAAAGAAATTCTTGAAGCATTCAAATCTCAATTGTATGACACATTGTGTGACACATTGCATGACAAATTTCATGACCTTGCAGATGGCCTCAATAATA
>ML777433.1:374071-405118 GCA_009831015.1 Picea engelmannii | reverse complement strand
TGGAGCGGTAGCTCAATAGGAGGATGCCCCCTCGAAGAGGCAAGTGAACAGGAGAGGATCCCTTCCATAATAGGATCCATTGTATGGTGTTGCCCTACCTCAAGGGTTTGGTAATAATATAGTGTGGTTTCTTCTATCTTGCTGTGTGGATCTATTGTGTATTCGGTATTTGTGGTGATTATATTTGTAGATCTACTTTGGTTCTTAACAATGGCTCCCTACTCATGTTGCAGGGGGGGCATCCCAAAACTCAAGAAACTATTGTAAATGTGTCATTTCCATTTGAATATTATGCACTTGCATTGTAATATGCAAGGGAAATATCACACTAAGTATCCTATGTTGTCATACCACAAGAAAATTTGTGAAGACATTATGTTATTAAATAAGAGTTCATTTTGCTTCTTCCATAGAAATTAAAGCACTTCAATCTAAACATACATCCAAGCATAATGAAATTCTATAGCCAAAGGAAGATTCCATCCTACTAACAATGATGCCTTCCATGTGATGGAGGTTGGGAGGTATTAACAACATACAAATGAATCTACTTAGGTCTAAGAAGACTTCACAAAGGGAAAGAACTAGAACATGTGTTTTAGGGTTTTGTCTCACATGTAGTGGGGAAACATGAGTTCTCAACCCCCATGCATGTTAATATTTTATCTATAGGCATACCTCTCAACATTAAAGTCAACATGAATAAATATTTATTTGCATATAAATCTATCTTCCAGAGGATTCATAGCCAAAAGGGACTAGGTGTGGGGTCAAATGGCCTTATTTCTAGGTGTGGGGTAATTGAAAGCCTAACTTTAGGAAGTGATAATCCATAATAAGGTCCTAAACTTGTTGCAAGATAATCCTGCTAGGGTTAGTTAGTTTGAACTTAATCTTAAACTCAGACCATGGAAGTTACTCCCTTGTTTCACTATCAATCCAATCATTGGTAAGTTTATTACACCTTCTGAGAAACCATAAGGATGATAGCCAATGGGTTTCAACAAATAGTTTGTATAATAGGGGACTACCAAATGCAATGGTCATTAAAAGATAAACCTATTTGTATGGAGATATCTTTCCAACATGAAAAGGCTTGATGTCTTCTTTAGACTTCTAGATACTCTAAATCACTAAGATGCCAACAATTTTGATCCATGCAAAAGAAGTAATCAATATTTGAAAAGTAATACCATGCTAGTCTTTTTTTTCGTGAGAGAGCCCCTTGGATTGTTGTCACCCAAAATTTTAGAGCTATATTATAATCTAGTGCTTCCTATTTTCTTTCGACTACCATAGCCAATATCCTTGTTACATTTGGATTAACACCTTGATTTTTTTGACATCAAATATACTTGGAAAGACTTTTTCAATAATGGATGCGCAGGGACGAAGTGACTTGTGAACCTTGCATTTTTTAAGGTTTTATGATCATCAAAGGATGAGTAAATTGGATTTATTGATCTTTCAAAGAATAACGCATGCCCAATTTCTCATTCAATCTATTAAAGTGTCGAAGGACCATTAATAAAGTAAGGGGCCTTTATTAAATTATCAAATTTTAATTTTCAAAGCGTTGCTGGGTGATATGTTGGTTAGCTTAGTCTTGTTAAACATTTTTTCAAAATCAGAGATATGGGTTCAAAGCCTAAGTTCTTCTTTCTACATTTCCGAAAAACGCCAAAGGAAAATTGAGTACTCATTTCATATCCGTGAGACCTAGGAAATTTTTCCCCTTATGTTTGAAGTATTCATAACTTTCGTTATGGACCTGCTGCCCTTGGTTAATTCATTTTTATTTCCTTTTAAAGTTTGGACAAATGGGTCTATTTAAGTGATTTCCCACAAAGCCAACGATGAAATAAAATCTCAAGTTCATTAATATTTCAGACCTATAGAGTGTTTGAGAACTTATGTTGTCTTAGCGTAAGGATTCCTTTGAAAGCCTACGCAACATTAAGTCAGGAGGTAATAATAGTTTTGGTCTAGAGCTCATCGTGTGGATTTTAAGACTCAAGAAAAGGAAGACCCAAACAATGGAATCTACCTTGAAATTGTGTAACATGTCACACATTTAGGATGACAAAGGGATGCTTATGCGGATAGGGATGCTAGGGAAAGTGTGAATAGGGCCAAACATTAAAATCCATGGGGGCAGGGAAAATGTTGCAATTAATAATGGATGATGCAGCTACAATCGATAAGGGTGTTTTAGTCAGTCAAATATTTCCATGTGGCAGAGTGAAGTCAACTAAAGTCCTAGTTTGTAGGACATATGGATTAAATAAATTGGGTGACACATGGTAGCAGGAATATTCTAAGTGTTCTATGTGTATGCTTAAAGAGGGTATTTTAAATGGATTTTATAAATGTTTTAGGTGCAGTTTGAGAGGGATTTGCCCCTGTGTGTTCCTTATAATGTAAAACAACTACAATGGATCCCATGAGGATCCATAACTGAATTACATAATGTTTTGGGTTTAAATAACAACAGGTGGATTTGAAACTCATAACACATGGAATACAAAAAGAACGATATTTTTCCAAAGATGTATGGTCATGCCATGTGGTGCACATCCAAAATGACTAAGAAATGCTTCCATGGACATGGATGGAAGGGTTGTGATGACAGGGGCCAATCAAAAGATGAAACATGGTACTACATTTATTTCCATGTTGATAACATTAGCATTAGCAACTGGAGTGTGTAAAAACCAATAAAAAAGTGCCATGCAGATCGACGACTTTAGGATAGGAGGGATAATAAGGAAGACAATATCACCAAAAGTGTGCCACATGGTATCATTTTACATCTTGCAAGTAAGTAGGGGATCCTTTTCAATAATAATAAAAAATATTTTTTCTCTTCCAAACTTAAGTCAAGATTTAGTGGGATATATGCTATTTTAGGTTCACTAAGGTAAAACACTTTTTCTTGTTCATGCTATTCTACTTGCACAATTTGTTATTGCAAAATTGAAGTCAAAATTAATTGTACTTGATAAGTTTTAGGGTTTGTATAGCTCAGTGATTTAGTGTTCTTATGTTCTCATGTGCACAGCTCCTCTATCTAATCTAACAATAAATTCAAGAATATAATAGAATATTTTGGGTTTGGAATAATGACACATGTCTGTAATTAATGAAATAATAGATGCCAAGTTTTTTTTGGAATGGATTGAGATCTATTGTTGCCATTTTATGTTGTTGAATTGTCTTTTGTATTTCATATGCTTTCTTGACCATGGTTGCTTACCTTTATACTCTAACAACTCTTCCTTGTATGCTTTGACATACTCCTTAGGTTCTCCCCTTGTCACAATTTCTTCTTGTATATTGTAGTATCAAATTGTAATATAATCTAAGTCATCTAATAGTCTATCCATATTTTCTTGTCCCTACTTGGTGAAGGAAAGTCTCTCATACCACCATTGTATGTATTCCTTACTTCATATTTTATTCAATAAGGACCTCTCTTTTAGGCTTAATTGGAATCTAAATGTTGCTTCTTTAGTTTGTTTTTGGAACAATCCATCGACTTGTACCATGTCATCCCCTACTTTATCAATGGAGAGGGTGATCCCCATATTTTAATGCCTTTCAAAGACATGTTTTAATTCCCATGCCATGTTCCCTCTATTTTATCTCAACATGCCCATATCATTGCCCTTGGTTTGAAATAGTTTTTTATCTACCTTGAACCATTTGATGTGTATTTATGAGGCTTTAGTTTGCTCAACTTATAGTGAGGATCTGATTGCAGGAATAATCTATCTTAGAGTTTGGATTTTGCAATGTCATCTTCTAGATTTTGTTTCTAGTTAATCATATTTTGACATTGATATTTCTTTCACTAGTTAATGGAGAGCGAATTCCTAATAGTGTCAAGTGTCATATAATTTTGCAACTACCTCCTTCATGGGATGCAATGTATGGCCCACAGACCATAGACTTGATATTTTGCATGATCTCTTCCTTGGTGAAGCTTCTCTACTTGAGTTGTGTAGTGGAAATTCCTTCCTAACTTTATGCAGGGTGTTTTACTTCTAATTCCCTTATCCACTTGTGATTTTCTTGAAAATTTCATAAATCTCTTAGCATTTGTTAAAGATATCCTTAAATAGTTTAAAACATTGACAAGTTTTTCTAGCTGAAAGCTTCACCTTATCCTTGATTATTGCATAGTTTGTCGTACCCATGAGTAACTTAGGCTTATTAGATGTTGTCCTTATAAAAACATGTTTCATTGCAAGGCCTATCACCTATGTTTACCTTATTTCCTTCTCGAGTGACCATTCTCTTTTTTATCATCTCCCTTTCTCGAGTTTCTTCATATAGAAGAAATATATCATTCTTCCTTTTCCCTCTAAAATATATCTGACATCTCTCATCTTAAATAATGAAATATTTTTCAATGGGCTTAGTGTTAAATTCTCCCAACCTTATTAACATTATTTGGCTAGTGGATGAACTTCAACATCTGTAAACCTCCCCCCTATTGATTTTCCTCTTCACTTCTTTCATTCTTCTTCCAAATTGACATATCTAACTTTATTTTTTGGTTATTTACCTTGTCATTAGTGTTCCATTGTGTGGTTCCTTGTTGTTGTCTCTCTCATTCTTTCTTTTGTTGGAGAGTTGTTGTTTCAATGTTCACTTGGCTATCATATTCATATGATATCATAAGATTTTAACAATCTATGAATGTTCTTTCTTTGAAGATATCTTGATCAAATTTTGATTGATATTGGTTCATATTGTCGAGAGCTTCTTTTGAGCCGTGTCCAATAAAATTTTCCATGTTTTGATCCTATCTTCTTTTGTCATCTTAATCACCCCTATTGGGCCCTCGTTCTACTAGACACCAATTAGTTTCCTTTCTATGCCCAAGGTATCACCTATATATTTATTTCCTTTACTTTGTTTTTCAACCTCCTATTTGAGCATCTCATTTTCTCTTCATGTGGCTTCCTCTAACTCTTTCTCTTTTAACTATGCCTACCTTTCATGTTTAGCTTCCTCTTGGGATTTTTCTTTTGCTTTAATTCATGTTATTTTTGTTGTTTCACCACACATCACTTCTTCTAGGATTACTCTTTGGATTTTTTACTCTGCATAACTTACTATTAGTTTTTTTGTTGCTCTTCTTTGCTCTTCTTCTCAACATCCTCTTAGATATTTTTTCTCTTTTCAACCTCCCTTTTCTATGTAATGTCCTTCTATCTTGATTATTTCTCACTCAATATGTCACTTATACTTGGATTCTTGTTTGTTCTTTGGTTGTTATTCATTATGTATTTTGTCCTAACCCCCCTTCTTAAGTATCTCATGTTTCTTCTCCCTCCATAATTCTCGAGTATGGTGTCAAAGGCAGACATCGCACTTCTCTTTCAAAATATGGAGAGAATCAATGTTTATTTCTTTCTCCTTGGGATATATCTTGTTTCTTTTGTTGTTGGGCTCACCCCAAACACTTGTTAGCTTCTAAATTTGCATGTCTAGTAGTATTTGGTAAAGTCCAACTTTTTTTTCCTTTTTCACCTTCTCAGTTGTACTCGATGATTCCCTTGTTTGATTTGCTTTTAGTCTCTTCAGGGATCTAGATCTGACCTCCTTTAATGTCTATTTCACCTCATGTTTCCATTCAATGATTGACATTCTCTTCAGTTGTTCCTCCTTTGACTAGTATATCTGTAATTTCTTTGTCCTTCATTAGTTTTCCTCTTGTTTCTTTCTCTTATGGTGGTTTTTCCTATGTTCATTTCCTTTTATTCATTTTGGCTTGTGTTGGGATGCCATTTATATTTTTATTTCTTCCTTCACCCATCTCTTTTTCCATATTTTTGGATTTTTATTCTACAAATTCACTGGCCATTATTGTGACAACTTGTTTTTCCACTTGTTTGGATCTCTCTTTGGGTAGTTAGACATGTGTAATATGTCTAGTTACTTCACTCAACAAATCCTCAATTTCCTCCCTTTCCTTCCTTCAAGGTTTGGTCATGTATTATTGGGCTTGAAACTCATATATGAACCTTTTGACATGGAAAACCATTTCTACATCCCATTCTATGTTGTATTCCAGGTCAAGTTTCACCTAGGATTTAGGTTTAAGTATAGATTTTCCATTATGTACCTCATCGTCCTTAGAAATATACTTCTCTCGTTCATCGAGATAAATCTCCATGGTCAATGCTTACTCTGTGACCAATGCATGTCCTAGATAAGGATTATTTGGTCATTTGTGTTTCAATGTTTTTCTTGAAAGTATTGTTCCTTAAGTGCATCTTAGGACCAATAAAAACCATTTGGTATGTATAGTTATGTGAGTTTTCTAAGAGGATCACAATGTTGTATTTTCAAGATGATGAACTCTTGGTCTAGAGGATATGCCTCATTGGCATGCTCTTCCACTCTTTCCTTGGAGTAACACTCCCAAAACCATGTCCATTGGAGCTTGTAATTAATCTCGATGAAGTGTAGATTGGTTATATACACATGTCAAAATACTTCTTTGATATATACTTCACTTATGATGAATTTTGGGAGGGAATTTGGGTGTTTAGGAATCCCTTTACTCGAATATAGTAGTATTCTCACATTTTAAATGATCCACCTTACTAATTAGCCTCTATTTTCAAATATTTATGTATTCTCCACCTTGTGTTGACACGTCTTCATGCACCATCCTATGAATTCCTCCTTTACCACCCAATAATAGTATCCAATCTCCCTTGCCTACATCTTGGTATACAAATAAGGAACATGTAGAAACTCATTCTTCAACTCCTTTTATATTTTTTTTGGTGGTAGGAAGGTTTCAAATAGTCAAAATCCATAGATGCACATAAAAATATGACTTTAAGTGTCACATTTTACTTGGGAAAGATGCAAGTGCAATGCTTGTTCAATCTTCATTACCTAATTGATCTTGAAATTAGAGTGGAATATGCAAGAGAAGAAATGTTCCCACTTATTTTGATAATTCCATGTATCCCTATTTTCAAAAATCTATTTGAACATATTTAGAATGGCCCAACACATACTATTCCTTAGGTGTTCAATTTTGTATTAATCTTTGAGATCCTTGGTTACCTTCCATCTCTCCAAATAGTCAGTAAGGTCATGATATGACCAAAACGTTCCCTAATATGTTTTCCATTCCATATTTTGTTCACATGCAGGATTTAGAAAACTTTACAAATAGTATTTGTTGTAACATCCTCATTTTCAATCCCTGTTTTAGCGATGTGTAATGTAAATACGATGTACCACCACGAGCCCGACTATGTAATATGTAAATATTGTATATCGAAATAATAAAATAAATGTAACATCGGTTGCAGACGTACATCGATGGAGTAATGGGGGATAAGTTTTCACAAGAGAGGGGAAGGTCTAAGAAGGGGTCCAAAGGGGGAAATATTCATGGGTATTAATCCAAACCCACTTTCTAAAATTATTTTTGTGTGTGAATCTTCTAATTTCCTTTTGAGTGTATTAAATCCCCAATCATTAAACATATGTAAGAGGGTGGGTGTGAAAAGTCACTTCACATAGTTAATGAGAGCATGGGGGTTGAGTACAATTAATATTGGGGAATGCGAGAGTCAACATGCATGGGTAAAAGGGAAATTCGAATAGGTATTGACGGAAATTTTTACAAGTAGATTTTGGAGAAGCAAGGGAGTGGAGAGTGCTAGATATTGAAGGAAACCATAGTGGGCATGTGTGGCAGCTTATTGGAGTTGTGAAAGCTTGAAGAAGCAAGTTGCTAGGCCTATAGAGTGATATTTCTATGTGAGAGTTATCCCTAGAGTAGTGAGCTATTGATGTGAGTTTTCCTATGGAAACTAGCATCTTTTGAGTCCCCAACAACATAGATTCCTAGCCAACCTATACTGGATCCTTGGAGGGGAGTGGGAAGGCCTAAGGGACTATGTGCAGTGAAGGGGCATCCCATTCCTTGGGTTTTGTAGGTTGATGAGAAGAGAGTTGGAGGATTGTGATAGCTATAGGAAAAATCAATTTGTTGTGGGAGTGTATTGGGATGTGAGAGACACCCTTGATTGTGGATTCATATCCCCAACTCGGGGGTGATTTTCTATTGAGATTTGGAGCAACAAACCTATAGTTGGGGGGAACATCCATCCTCTACAGTTGGTTGCACATTTGTTGTTAAAAGATAATGGTTTTATCTATGTTCTCTAATTTTAGTAATGGGTTTTATTGCTGTCCATAAACTCTGAGTTTTCAACATTTATATGGTGCTATGTGAATGTTAATTTAGTTGCATTCATATTTAAAAAATGTTGTTAGATGCATGGGTATTTTACCTTGTTGCATGCATTTTAATTTAGTGGTATCATAAATTTTTTGTTGGGTTAAGTAGTGGGGGAACTACAGAGTGGTATCAAAGCTTTGGTTGCAACACTAGGCCTATATGGGTTTTCTACAACAGGAAGAACTTCAGTTTGTGTGGAATTTGGGTGAAAATCGAATTTCCCTAGTTTGAGAAATCAGAATCAAAACCTCTTGAGATTCATTTTTGTATGATGGTTGCTATTTTATGGGGTTAAGTTAGGGCCCTAAAGTGTTGAATTCATCCCAAGGAGTTGATTACACGTTTTCCACAATAGTCACAATATTGAAAATGTGAAAAATTGGTTAAGTATAGAAAATTGATTTTTCTTACTGATACATAATATATTGGTGAAGAAATTAAATATTTCATTGATATGTCGATGAGTGAATATATTTTGAGGTTTTCGATACAATGTGTTGGAAAAGAAACATCTTTTGGAGCATCGATAGAGGAGTGTTTCAGCGAGGAAATAAGATCTTTCACCAATAAAAGATCTCCCCAAGTCGTCGATACATCGACGAAGAAAGAATATATTTCACTGATAAAAGATCTTCCTAAGTCATCAAAACGTCAACGAGAAAAGAAGATAAGTCAACGACAAGGAAAGAGGATAAGTCATTGAAACATCAACGAGGAAAGACGATAAATCATCGAAACGTCGACGAGGAAAGAGGATAATTTGTTGAAACATCAACAAGCCAAGAAGATAAGTTGCCAAAATGTCAACGGGGAAAGAAGATAAGTCACTGACAAGGAAATAGGATAATTTTTTGAAACTTTAGTGAGGAAAGACAATAATTCACCAAAACGTCAGTGATGAAAGAAGAAAAGTCGTCGAAACATCGATGAAGGGAAAATATAAGATATTTTTGATAAAGGAAAAGAAGAGGAGAGAAGAAGAGAAAGAGGAGAAAGAGAAGAAGAGAAAGAGAGAAGAGAAGAAGAGAAAGAGGAGGAAAGGGAAACAAAAAACAAACAATTTACAAAAACGTTTGGAGCCAAAAACTTGTTTTTTCCATAACATGAGTTGCTTAATTCATATTCAGATCAAATTTAAGGGGTGTGTCCATAACAAATAGGGATACAAGAATGACAGTGAGGGCATCGGCTAATTCTTCTTCCATTTTCAAAAAAACAAAAATTAGTGACTTTTGAATGTCTGGGTCATGTTCAATACATATAAAGGTGAAAATTGTATAGGAAGTCGAAAAAGTAGGCATGAAGATACCCATTTGGGATCTTGGAAAAATTCAAAGGGAGTTGGTGTGGAGATGCCCAAACAGGGAAAATTCCATTATTCCTGTAAAATATCTACCTGCTAACATGAAATTTAAAACACCCCATGCATAGAAAATAACCAAGGGTCATCAAGTCCATAGTTTAACATGCATCTAACAACATCATATAAACCCATGAATGCAATTGTTCCAACAAAAAAACAAACACACAACATTCCATAAAAACACATACACAACAAAAATAACATCATTATAAACATAACATAAAACTTATTTGTTTATAAAATAACCAATTTCTTGCATATGAAGGACATTACTCCCAGTTATAGGCTTTCTATTTATTTTCTCTAAACAAAAATCCATCCTTGAGTTGAGGCTATGAGTCCACAACGTGGTTTGACCCTCTTGGTTGTCCACTCTCCACATTTAGTAGCCCAAAACCCAAGTTCTGGTCCAACAACAATACCTATCCACTAGCTCTCTTTCCCATAACCTTCACAACCAAAGGAATGGGATCCTACTTCACTGTACATAGTCCCTCGAGCCTTCCCACTTCCCCCTAGGGATCCAATGCAATCATTTGGCCAGGAATCTCCAAGCTAGGGACTCTAAGAAAACTCAGGTACTCCAAGAGTGCTCACAATATCCTTCACATAAATTTGGAGCCATTTCCTCAACATGAACATACACTACAGTAACACAACCCATTTTTATATGCACATAGGCCACATTTCCAACATAAACACAACCCAGTAATGACTACCATCAAGTACAACATGGATGGTGCTCTTTTTAGCACTCAACTCTTCTCTTGATTCCCAAAAATCAACATGTAAAAAATATCCTCTTTTTCCATTCGAATTTCATTTTTTCCCATGCAACTAATAACTCTATGAGGTGATCTCACACACCAAACCTCTTACATGAATTCAATGTTTGAGAGCCTAACAAGTCAAAGGGATGATTATATGGTAATGGCATAATATATTGTTGGCACAGGGGCAGACCCAGGGTTCAACTCCAAGAGCGCAAAAAAAATCCCTAACTACTGGCCCTTTCGGCAACACCTGCGAGGTAGATGCAGTCTCACCCAAAGTAGCTATGGGGGGGTTTCAGGACAAAGATGTCTACAACCAAAGGGAATACCAAGTGGATCCGATACAAGAAAAACACAACATCTATATATCAAGTCTCAGCTTAGATATACTCCACACAACTATCTGTCAGATCTAACACAGTAATACAATAACAGTATATCAAATGACAAAGAACATAACATCAATCACACACCACAGAAGATATACGTGGTTCACCCTCTCTCTAGGGCTACGTCCACAGAACTGTTCTTTATAATATATTAAGGTGAAGCATACAATTCTTATTTGCGCTCTTAGCTAGCAGATCTTCTCTTCTTCTCCCTCTTTCTCTCCTCACCCTACGCACCCAGTTGAAGGGTTGATCTTCACACCCAGCTGAAGATATTACAATATAGACTGCTCTCAAAATACAATACCTCTCTCTCAATAGCAATCTCTCCTCATAACATAATTGAATAACAAACTAAGAACCAACCCTCTTCCCTCATCTAGGTTCCTATTTATACATTACAATCATTCACTGACAGTCTTAGGTCGAAACCTAAGTGTCAAAACCCTAGATACCAAAACCCTAGGTCAACTTGACCCACATTTTCAGGGTTTCGCCAGCTTGTCTTTCCTTCCTTCTTGCACGATGCTCCAAAGCATCCAACGATGGATTTTTCCACTTGCTGAGTTTTCCACGATTCGTCTTCCTTGCAAATATGTCATCCTCGATCTCCTCGTCCAACGAATTTCTTTCTCTTTCTTCGCTCAGTCTTTTCTTCTCTTCTGCTCACTTCGACCTAGTATCAGTCACTGCGTCTTCCGTGCGGTTCGCATTCCTTCTTTTCTACCTTAATCTTTGCTTACTTCCGTACCCGAGGGCCAACATAGCTCAAACAAATGACATGGGTTTTCCTTTGGATCCCCATTTAGTTCCCTCTCTTATGGAATCATATCCCCCTATCATTACCATCCCTCTTGTATCATAGCCAATGATTATTATTTTATTAATTATATCAATGTACATAATATACAGTTCGACCCTCGACCATTAATCAATATTGGTTCTTCAACACAAACATATCGACTCACTATCCTAAATCAACTTTATAAAATTACATTATAATATGTGGGGATTAGAACTTGGGATGTTACACTTTCTAGGGACTTTTGGGGGATTTATAAAATATTCATAGGAGGAAAAGGGACCCTAGATCATCAATCCATAAATTTTTTATTTAGTCAACATTTTATCTACTCATCAATCTAGACAACTTTGTATTGAGGGAGGGTTTTTCTAGTTTTTCTTTGTTGGGGAGATAACCATTTTCTGCCATAAATTCTAAGCCTGGAGGAAAAGCAAAATGAAAAAATTGTCAAATCTAGATTAGTGTACTAGATGTTAAATTGAGTATTGGATCCAAAATATGAGAGTTATTGTATATTTGAAATCAAGAATACTATTAGCATCCAATATAAAAAGTTTATCGTTTCTTGCCATATTTTCTTCTACAAAAGGAAGAAGTTATCCCTTTGGATTTTTGGTACCAGTGAAACAAGTGAAAAGGGGGTGAAATTGTTGATTTTAGAGAGCTGTTATTTTCATCTTGGAAATCAGATTGATGAATAAGTATATTTGAAATATATTTGAAAGCTCATATTTTTTTATTATTTTATTAGTGTTCTTCGAAAAATTGAGGCAAAAATGGTATGTAGCTTAATTAATGACAATTTAATAATATTCTTAACTCTAATAAATCATTGTTGCATCCACATTTCTTCCAGAATTAGAGGTACATGAAAAACATATCTATTTTTGATATGAGGACTAGAGATATGGAGGATGCCTAAGGATCTTACATCCATGAGGATGAGGTTAGAGGTTTACATGTCAGCATGGGAAATTTAGAGACCGACTCTATTGAAATTAGAAGTAGGGTAGAGCCAAAGGAGTCGGTTGAGGCCATGGGAATCTTGTAGAAAGAAGTGTAGAGATATAGAGTAGACAATGAAAGGATGATAAGATATCAGGAGGAGACACTACAAAGTCTAAATATGTTGCAGAGACAAGTAAATACATATTTTGGCACAAAACAAGTAGCCAATGCAAGTTAAGTAGCAACATACAAGTCTCCTAATAGGAGAAATTACCATGGGGGATCTAGGAGATCAAGGATTGTTAGTTGAAATTATCATCATTCACAAGGTAAATCAACCATAAGAGCACATGCACATTTAAGGTCATAGAGAAACCCAAGTTTTTCCCCTGTCAGAAATCAGAGGAGGAGGCCCAAGTCAGATATTTTGCAAGGACAGTTTAGGAAGATCAAGCTACCATTATTTGATGGATAGAATAGGAAGGGAGAAGATGATGAATCCTGGTTGTTGTGGATGATAAAATATTTCATGTTGCATAATTATTCATCAAATGTAGAATCCATAATTGAAATCTACTATCTTCAAGGAAAACATCTATGTGGTGGGATCAACTCAAGTAGATTAAGCACAGTGATGAGAAGAGGATCTCATGGAGGTAGTTCAAGAGATATTCGCAACAAAAGTACTTTTCATAGCAATATTATGACAATAAGATGCAAGAATTATTTGAACTCAAGCTTGGAATAATGTCAATGAATGAGTATGAGAAGAAATTCCTAGAGATTTTGAGGTACGTGGACTTCATTATGGATGAGAAGGTAAAATATCAGAGATTTCTGAGTGGTTTGCCACCATTTTACAAAGATAAAATCCAATTTGATGAGCCTAGAAATTTGTAACAAGCCATTAGGAAGGATACATATTTGTATGAACTAAACAAAGGAAGGCCAACTTTCCAAAAGGCTTGGGATGATAAGAAGAAAGGAAATATGAATTAGAGAAATAAGGGGTTTAAGATACCTTTTGTTAGGAACATATCTCAATCAGATCAACAAGGACAACCAACACAAGGCGAATAGAAAATGGAAAATTTCTTGGAGAAAAGGTCAAGACAACATCCCATAAAGTGTTGGGGATGTGAAGGAGACCACTTATACAAAGATTTTCCTCAAAAGGGAGATAGGATGAGAACTATGCATAACATTGAGGAAGTTGATATAGTGGGCGACATGGGAATGAGCATGCCAAATATACATGCAACCTTGGACAACTGACAAACAAACTACAAATATCACATGATTGAGGTAGAAGGTAATATTGAAAATCATCCCATAGCTATTTTGATTGATTATGGAGATAATTATAGATATATAGATCCAAAAATAGATGAAAGGTTTAAATTGAAGATATGTAGCATGAAAAGTCTTGGTTGGTTCAACTAGCCACTGGATGTTGGAGATACTTCACACACACATAGGATTTCGTTTTCCTAAGTTTTTCCCTATGTTTATTATTCATTATTCAGTCTCCTATATTTTAGGGAGAATATTTTCTTCAGTTCACACGTTAGTTTGATTAGTTAAGTGGAGTCTAGATGCCACATTGGGATTATCACCATGCAACATTGGGATCATCACCATGCAACATTGGGATCATCACTAGATAATGCACACTGTCCTTGGGATCATCACCATACTAGTGCATTACTCATGATTCATTGATCTCCTCCTCACTTCACTTTGTTTCAGTCAGTTAACTGAAGACTGATACACTAGTTAACTCAGACTAGGTGGCAATTCATTCCCGTAATTTCCCAAGAGACTAGAATAGGTGGAAGTTTACTCTCATAACTGCTAGTGTGTGTCATGATCATTGTAGACCACCATTTTTGTGCATTGGCTTCTCCTCCAGTGCACATTGGTTGAGTTATACAGAGTATATCATGTGTAAATTATCATTCATTCATTTGGTTAATGTGAATTCTTCCATTCTTTCTCTCATGCTTCTCTTTTCTCATATTTTCTCTGCAATTGTGTATGTCAATTCATAGCTAGATATATTCTATGCAATTTCAACACATTTACATGGTATCAGAGATGACATACTGCCAGGGAAAAGACACACCAAATTATTTTTACAGGTATCGAAGATTAAAAACAACAAAAAATTGGAATTTCCAAAAGAATTCATTCTTACACCGTACAATTTATTTGCATGGTAGGAGAATATGATAATGCATCTTCAAGGAAGATGATTATACAGGTTAACCATGAACACAGAGACATAACCAACATCAGCCATAGAAAAATCCAAGTATCGAAATCGAATTGATGAAGCGTTTGGAACAATTTGTAGTCTCATTTCTCTTGAACTCCTCTTTCACATATCCTCATGTAAAACCCCCAATAAGCCTGGACCACCATGGAAGGGATTTTTGGAAAACATGATGAGATGAGGGGACACATGCTCGAGGTGGAATTTCTCACATTGGATCCAAAAACCTTTGACAATCTCCAAGATTTCTTTACCAAATATAAGGATTTGTTGTCGCAACTCAAGGCTTGCAGGGTTGAAAAATATAAGGAGGAAAAACAAATGGTTCTCACCATTCTCTCCAAACTTGGTCCAGAATAATTAGTGTTTGTATCCACATTTCATTTAGTTAGATTCACCCTGTCGAGTGAAATATATGCTATCTATTGTGACATTAAATTGTCAACCCAGGGCTCATAAGCTTCGAGGTGATAGCATTGCATGTGCAGGTCTAGAGCTCTAATCTAGCAGTCTAATCTAATGTCGGCAACACACTCAAATAATAAAGAGATTAAACAAACTAGAACAATTCATCACCTAGGGAAGAAACCCAGCATGAAGTGACCATATCTCATGAATTAGGTCATTAATCTACCCGTTGGTGATTTAAAGCTATTAGAAAATTTAAAATGCAAAAAAACTAAGGTGTGGAAATCAATACAAGGTAAAAATTGAAAACCAGTACTGGAATAACAAACTAGTGCAAGAATCTATTATGGAAAAGATGAGCCTAGGCATGAAAGATTACTATTCTAATTACTCTTTTTACTTGGAAATCTGACACTGTGATTCATTTACTCAATTGAGATTAGAACATTGATTTCTATAGAAAAATGTAAAGTAGAAACAAAATAATGTACTGAAAACTTTGCCATTCAAAGAATATCAATATACTAAACACATGTTCTTATAACCAGTTAGACTGATGAACTAATTACCAAAAAGGATTTAAAATAAGAAATTATGTTGTCATACTTGAACTGGAAATATATTCATAGAGGTATAGTGATTACACGGTACTGCAGGTGTTAATTTAATCTACTTTAACCAGTCATGAATAACTTCTTAATAAACATGCTCAGTTCCTAGTGCTCCAATTACAAAGAAGATTTATATTTACAGCATGGTGTGAATAAGTCAAGTGAATACATATAGTGAAGTTACAATTAAAAAGAATGATTACTACAACTGAAAATACACAAAGGAGATTATAAGAAAATGACTGCAAAAAGAGATTAGAACAGTAAAGGGAAATTAGAACATTTATAAGGAAATGGATTATATAGAGAAATTATAAGAGAATGACTATAAAGAGAAATTAGAACAACTCCTGCAAAAGAGGGGTTAGAAATATAAATAAACAAAGAAATGAGACACACGGACTACTGGTGGGCCCCCGAGTAGTTCTGGTACTCCAGCTCACAAATTGATCACAAACTCAACTTAATTTATAAATTTGCATTAAAATGAATAAAATATCCAATTTTTACATAGAGTTCTTAAACTGTTTCTTTGGCTCTATCCTATCGTGCGAGCGAGCTCAAGTATATATAGAGTCTGAGAGGTCGAACACTGAAAGGGTCGACTCTCTCTCAAAACCAAAAAATCGTTTAATTGTTCTATTAATAGGAAATGAGTCTTAAAATCGTAGCTCAAATATAGGATCTAGATTTAACTATCTAAATCGAAATACAATAGGAGCCATAACAATAGGGAGATAATGGGTAAAAAACCCAGGTTCTAGTTTTTCCCGAAAATGCACGTAAGTATGCTAACGGCCAAATATGTTGCACTTCGAGTTATGTAATAAGGGTTGGATGGAGGTCCAGATCTGTCTGATATAAATTAGGGCTACTGGATGAAGGGTCAGATTCGCCTGATATGTAATTTCAAGCTGGCTCTCTTGTGTAAAAATATGGGAACGAGTGCTAGAATGAGTGTTGGAATCTCAAGCCATTTGATCCTGATCCAATGTATGGAAACACCTATCTCCCACCATATCAGGAATTAGTTTATCATTAATAAAACCATATAAAATACACTAATAATAATAAATTAAGAACGAATTCACATCATTTACTTTTATTGCTTTTAATCAAAGGATTTAAATAAAATACCAACATTGTAAAGTAAATTTGATGGCTTATGGTTAAATGTGATGACATAATAGTGAAATAAGGTGGAAGAAAGAATCAAATTTAAGAGCCCATCACACATCTGGATCTACCTGTACGATGCCCTCTCTTGATGCCTTTGTTGAGTCTTTGACACAAGAGAAGAACAATCTCATCAATATGGGAAAAATCAAAGGCCCAAAGGTGCGTGAACTTACTGTGCAAGATGGAAACGATAATCAATATCAGAAATATAAAGAAAAATACAAAAGGAAATCACATGCAAATCCAAAGAAGGAAGGGTACTCAAAACCCCTCAACGATGCCTCCAGATCCAAAGGTGGAAAGGGAAGAAAAGGGTAGAAATGAACTTACTTCCATAAAGTATTCCATCTAGAATCCACATGTATGTAGAAATAGATAGATCTAATGACCCAAATACTTTATCAAAACAACCTTGGAGATCGCATCCCCGAGGGTGCCAAGAATAAGAAGCCAGAAGATTAGAATCCCAAGAAAGGAAATTCTAGCCATGCTTTGATTTTCATCAACTCCTCTCCCGATGCTTGAATCATAGATTCAGGTGCATCACACCACATGGATTCCACAAAAGAAGTCTATTCTTCATTGGATGCATGCAAAGGTCCTCTTATTCTGATGGGGGACAACTCTCCAGTCGAGGTCACTGACAAAGGAAAAATTGAACTCACAAATAAAATCTTTGAGAATGTGCTACATGTTCCTAAAATTTCCATCAATATTCTATCCATGTATAAGATGACAAACTCTGGCACCATAAAGAGAGTCATATTCACACTTGATGCAATGGATATATATGAAATGAAAACCAATTTCAGAGATGCTACCGGTGAGGTAAATCATCAATCTAGACTCCAAACATTTTTTGAATTCATTGAACCAGATTCTGCATTACTGCTTACCCATGTTGATGAAAAAAGTAGGATATGACAAGAAAGATTCAGACATTTAAATTTCAGATATATGCAACAACTTTGAAAGAAGGGAGTGGTTGATGGATACCAGACATCCACTTCTCCAAAGGAATTTTTGAGGGGTTTGTTCTTGGAAAACACCCTCAAGAGAAATTTGACAAAGGAAAGACTCAGAAGGATTCATTTCCTTTAGATATGATCCATAGTGACCTCATGGGACCTTTTTCGCATCCATCAATCAGTAAATCAAGGTATGTTCTCATTTTTGTTGATGAGTTCTCATGTTTCAAATGGATTTTCTTTCTTAGGAAAAAATCAGAGGTCTTTCAAAACCTCAAATATTTCAAAGCCCTTATTGAGAAACAATCAAGAAAAAAAATCAAAGTCCTTTGAACAGATAATGGGGGAGAGTATGTCAACCATGAGATAAAAAATCTTTGTCATGAGGTAGAGATTCATTTGAAGCATATGGTTCCCTATACTCGGCAGCAAAACGAAGTTGCTAAGAGGAAAAATAGATCTCTAAAAGAGATGGCATTTTGCATGCTACATGCAAAATCACTTCCACATATATTATGGGATGAAGCACTTAATTTTGCAACCTACATCAAAAACCGATCTCCCCATAGATATGTCAAGGATAAGACCCCCTAAGAGGCTTGGAGAAGCCTCAAACCGGAAGTGACCTACTTCCGTATTTTCTGTTCACGTGCATGGGCCAGGATTCCCTCTGAGAAGAGGAAGGCACTTGATCCACAAATCACAGAGTGTATATTTGTTGGATACCTTGACAGTGTGAAGGGATACAAACTCATTGATATTTCCTCAGATAGTCTCATCATTGAGCGTAGTTTCCAATTCGAGGAAAGTGTCTCGCATGTACCTCAATAGCCGCATGCAAACACATTTGTTCTTCCATGTGTTAGAGATGATGAACATGCACATACCAAATCTTCTTTAGATGAGAGTTCTTATTCATAGGATTCAAATGATCCATATACAAATTCAGTACAATCAAATGCAGAGTCAATGCATCCAGATGCAGATGCAAAGCCACAAATGAGGCCCAAGTGGGCCTACATTACTCTTCAGGATCCAGTGAATCTTGTTGGGGATCTAACTGATACTAGGAGGAATCGATCTGATTTCTAGGAGCCTTCTCTTGCACTCACTACCAATGAAACGATGCCTCCTAGGTATATTTTCTTGGTTCAGTCTTCAGATCCACAGTCTTATGGTGGGGCTGTTGGGAATCCATTTTGGGAATCCGCCATGGAGGAGGAGAACAACTCCCTCCTTGAGAACCAGACTTGGGATGTGGTTCCCCTTCTTTCAGGAAGGAAACTTATCAGGTGCAGATGGGTCTATAGGACCAAGAGTGTAGCGGATGGGCAGGTTAGTAGATACAAATCTAGGCTAGTTTCCAAAGGCTTTCAACATGTGCATGGCATTGACTATGATGAGACCTTTTCTCCAGTAGAGAAGATGGATTCCGTGTGTTTGACACTTTCCATTGAGGTAGCCAAAGGATGGGAAGTCCATCATATGGACGTGAAGAATGCATTTCTTCATGGAGATCTCTATGAGGAGATCTATATGGGGTAGCCCCATGGATTTATGTAGGATTCATCTTTGATCTCTCGAATGAAGAAGTCTCTTTATGGCATCAAGCAGGCTCCGAGGGCATGATATTCCAAGATGGACTCCTACCTGTTGTCATATAACTTTGTACGTTGTAAGTGTTGGATTATTGAGGGGGGGGGGGTGAATCAGTAATAGAGAAATTTAATCCTTTTTAACCATATAATCCAAGTGTTAGATCAATGTAGCATTATCATCCAATAACTGCAGAGTAAATAAGCAATGAAAAAATGAACAATCATACACATACACAGTACACCAGTGTTTTACGTGGAAACCCAAAGCAGGAGAAAACCACAAAATGATTTTTCTTATATGTCTTGAAGAATTACATTCATTGGAAGCACCAACTTCCTTTGTTTTCTAGCTGCAACTGGAAGGAGGTTCCAACCCCCTTCTTTCCCAAGATATAACCTGAGGGAATCTCCAAATCCCTTATTCTCTGGCTACAAATAGAAGGAGGCTACAACCCCCTATGTTCTCCGGCTACAACCGGAAGGTGGCTACAACCACCTGTCCTTGCCCCATCCAACCTCCCTGACGTATACGTAGAATGATAGAACCACTGTCACACTATAACTGTGATATATACTATTGTAAACCTGTACCAATCAACCTGTAAGCAACCCATACCATAAACAAGTGCATCAACCATGCACCAACATGTACAAAACCTGTACCATGAACCAGTGCATCAACCATGCACCAAACCTGTACAAAACCTGTACCATGAATAAGTGAATCAACCATGCACCAACCTGTACAAAACTTGTACCATGAACAAGTGCATCAACCATGCACCAAACCTGTACAAAACCTATACCATGAACAAATGCATCAACCATGCACCAAACCTGTACAAAACATGTACCATGAACAAGTGTATCAACCATGCACCAAACCTATACAAATAACCTGTCACAACAACCTGTCCAAACAAACTATGAAAACAACCCATCTCATCAATCTTATCAACCAAATCAGATCTACTCACCAAGATAAATCACCAAGACAACTCTCAAAGATGTGCATTAACCAACCATAACACAACAACTCATAATCAACAATATTTTCTTCTAATAATATACCAATACAAGTATGATACATCATCCATAAACCATGTGTCAACAATACTACTAACAAGTGCCTCCAACCATGTACCAAGTATGTACCAATCATGTATCAACTACTCATCAACTATGACTCATCAATATTTACCAACATCATCAACTATACACCTCATGTATGTGCCAACTCATCAACTATGTGTCTCAACCATGTACCCAACATGTACCTTAACCAAAAGCCCTCATCAATTTCATCATCCAAAATTGATTTGTAACTTTGTAATAGACCTGGTGTATATGATCACATACTTGCAAAACTTCCTTAAATTTAACAACAAGAGACTAGCATTTTCATCAAACTTTTCTTTAGTCTCACATGACTAGTTTTGGATTAGTCAACAACCCTAACTTGAAATAATCATAACTATGTACCTGTAATGAATAAAGATATAAAACTGATAAAAAATGTTCTTCAATGTGTTTTATGCAATTCCTCTAGGTTTCACTACTTGGAACCTCTCAGAAAAGGAGTTATAGAAAAAATGGCATACCTTGTTGAATTCTATCTTATTCTAGAGAGTGACCTTGTAGAGCGTGCCCTGCACAGAATATTTGTTGAATCGATCTAAAAATGTTACAAAGCATACTATAGATTGTACTCTAACCAGAACATTTTTTATTATTGAATTTGGATCTGTTATGAAGATGTTATGAGGTTTTTACTTTTAACACTTGTTTTAGACTAGTTTCAGGACTAGCCACAAATCCTATTTTCAACGGAGTGTAAATCCAAAAATGCAATGACCCACAAGACGAATTGTTTACCATAGATACTTGGAAATGTTTCCTCAATGACATAGAAGTTTCATAGTTTGAATCATTCTAGAAAAGAAGGTATTGCGAAAATGGTGAGATGACCTATAAATAGCATACCTTAGAAAGCATCATCAAAAGAATTTATCCTCCCTTGAATTCCGTCCTTCTTTTCTTCACCATCCCTATGAAATTCGGCTTATATGTCCTTTGGTTACCTGAGTCACCTATATATATATTCAATATTCTCAAGTGTGTTTAAAATGAGAGAGCCTTGCCTCTTATTTATACTCTCCAAGTAGCTTCCTTAGAAGCATCTTCTAGGTCACTTTTCCCACATTCCTTATTTTAGGGTTAACCCACTTCTAATTTCTCCATTAACTTTATTATTTAAATATTTTTTTTTATTAACTTTGAATTATAGTACAGTCATCACTTCACTTTATTATTTACCTTCTAAAATATCTTAAACCACTTTGACTACTTTGACCTTTTGGGGCTTCAAGCCAACATATGAGGGTCCTCCAACTTCGTAAGTCCATAACTCTCAAACCGTGAGGATTTATGTGATGTTCCACATACCACTAGAAATGGAATGACATGTAATATCCATCTAGAATAGTATTACCTACAAATATATCAAAACTCATACCGTTATCCATCAAAGAAACTTGATTCCATTACCCAAACCTGTGTTCTCCAACTTCACATGGCCATAACTCTCTAACCGTGAGGAGTTATGTGAAATTCCACATACCACTGGAAATGGAATGATATGTAATATCCATATAGAATATTTGTACCTTCAAATATATTAAAACTCATACCATTATACATGAAACAACCTTGGTTCCATTACCCAAACCTTTTTGCTACAAGAATTCGCTACCAGATTTTCTCCAAGGGTTGAAATAAATCTACAATATCACTCTCCAATAGTTGACATCAATGACAACCAACAATCCATACAAACTATTCATCAACCTAAGCCAAATTTCTGACAATCTCCCCCTTTGGCATTGATTGCAACACCAACTTTGATGGCAACACTTAGTCATGATGACATTCATGCTTATACTCTTTATAAATGTTTCTATCTCTCCTCCTTTGACATCAATGACAAAGGATATATCCCTTTGGGGCTTCTACCCCTAACTAAACTCTCCTTGGGGCTGCTCCCCCTGTCTATGTGCCTTTAATTTTTCTTTGTGTTTATGATCCTCTGATTACTCTCTTTCCCTTCATATGAATAATATCTCCCCCTTTGATAAAGGGTATCACTCTAAAGTCATATCACTCATTCTTCCCTTGTGACAATCACTCTCCTTGGAAACATGCCTCTAAGCTCTCTCTCTAAGAATTTACCTTCGCATCCAATAAATCTCTCCCCCTTTGTCCTATTTAGGGTGCTTCCTCGTATACATCTAAGACATATAAGATAATCATTCAAAAGCATTCATTTTGGAGTAGAAATTACTCCTAGTCTCTGGCGAAGATACTCAAGGGCTTCCCGTGGAAGCGGTTTTGTAAAGATGTATGCCACTTGTTCTTTTGTTCCCACATATTCAATTGTGATGTTCTTCTCTACAACCCGTTCCCATATAATGTGATACTTGATTGGAATGTGCTTCGTCTTGGAGTGCATCACCGGGTTTTTTGAGATACTGATGGTGCTTGTATTATCACAATAGATTGGAATGGGCTCATCATACTCAACATGTAGATTTGTCAAAGTTTGTTTTATTCATAGAACCTGTGTACAACATGTTGTTGCTGCAATATACTCTGCCTCAGCTGTAGATAAAGATATTGATGATTGTTTCTTGCTTAGCCAAGATACTAAACACTCACCCAAGTAGAATATTTCTCCACTGGTGCTTCATCGGTCATCAATGCAACCTGCCCAATCTGCATCTGTGTAGGAAATAAGTGATAGATCCTTTCCTTTTGGATACCATAATCCAAACACTTATGTTCCTTTGAGATATCTGAAAATCCTCTTCACTGCTAATACATGTGATTCCTTTGGTGCTGCTTGAAATTGTGCCACCTGTCCAAATGCCTGCATTACATCTAGTTTGGATGCTGTCAAATATAGTAAGCTACCAGTCATTGACCTGTATTGCCTCTAGTCTATAGACTTTGAATCATCACCTTTTCTAAACTTGCAACTGGTTTTCATAGGAGTGGTAACTGGTTTGCAATCTTCTATTCCGAACCTCTTTAGCATTTCTCTGATATAATTAGTTTGAGAAATAAAAATTCCTTGGTTTCTTTGACATATTTGGATACCCAAAAAGAAGGATAGTTCTCCAAGTAATGAAATTTCAAATTAATTCTTCATATCCTTTGCAAATTTATGGCTTAACCTATCATTAGTACTTCCAAAACAATATCGTCAACATAAATTTCAATTAATAAAATATTACCTTGAGTTACCTTGATGTAGAGGTTGTTGTATGTGCTTCCTTTCCATAGTTCGTAGGGAGTTTTGTCATTGTTGTTTTTGAGCATTACTCTGTTTTGAATGTGAACTGATGTATGCATTGCATGTGTCCAAAAAATATCTATCAATTTGGAATCCATTAGCATTGTTCGAGCCATTTCCTGTGTAATTAACATCCATTATAATAATGTTCCTTTGTATCTGAACCTTGTATGACCAAGATTTGAATTTCCAAATGAAATTTATGGTAACTTTCCAGAAGCTTACTATTTTTGGATTCTTCCTAAGAAATACGAATCTAAAATTTTTACTTGAGATAATTTGGTATGCATCCTTAGATCCCTGAACATTTCACCATCTGAAAAGTCCCATAAAAGAAGTTATAGAGAAAATTACAAGCTAACCTATTTGAAATTGATTTCAGGACCATTCTAAAACCCTAAATTCCACAGGGTATATCTCAAAAGGTATAGTGAACCAAAGTATTAAATAATTACCCAGAGTACTTATGTATGTATTCTAATATCCACGAAAATTCCACAGTCTGTAAAGGCCCAGAAAAGAGGTTATAGCAAAAATGACAAACTGACCTATTTGAAACCAATTTTAGGACTATTCATAAACCCTAACTTCCATAGGGAATATCTCATAAAGTAGAGTGAACCAAAACCTGAAATTTTAACCACATGTACACACAGATATCTCCTCTATCTCCTCAAAATTTCATGGCTTGAAACATCCCAGAAAATAAGTTATGGAGAAAATACCAAACTGACCTATTTGAAACTAATTTCCGAAGCATTCCGGATTCCTAACTTCCACATGGCATATCTAAGAAAGTATAGAGAACCAACATATGAATTTTTTAACCACATGTACCTAGAGATCTCTTCTCCTTCCCCTCAAAATTTTCATGGTTTGAAATGTTCCAAAAAATATGTTATAGCAAAAATCTCTAACCAACCTGTTTGAAACTGATTTTAGAAGCATACATGAACCCTATCTTCCATGGGTCATATCTTAGAAAGTGTAGTGAACCAATGTTTGAAATTTTTATCACATGTATCTAGAGATATTATCTTTGTCTCCCCAAAATTTCACAATTTCAAATGTCCTAGAAAATAAGTTATCTTGAAAATGCCAAGCTGACCTGAAACTGATTTCGCAACTCTCCCCTTTTGGAATGATATTCAATCTTTGCTCATCCACTTCTTGAAGTGTTATTACCTTTTTCACCCACACACTTTCTCTCAATACTTTATCTTTTTATACTTTATGATAACTCTTCATGAAGGGACATGCTAATTCAAAAAGACACGACACCCATTAATTAAATAATTAATTCCCTTTTTTTATTTCAATTTTCCAAATACCATGGGAAAATACCATGGGCTTCCAAATCCATGGGTTCGAAACCACCATTTCACTTTTTACATTTTCACATGCACCCCTTTTTTTAATATACTTGTAAACCTATATATAAATAAATCTTGGAAATGTTGTGTGTATTTGTAAATCCATAATATGACATTAATGACAACGTTAATCCTTTGGCATGAATGACAATAATTGCAACAATATCCCCCTTTTTCATTGATGGAAATCCCACGATGAAACACATATTCCACCAGGCATAGAAAGAATTCCCCCTTTTTTGCAACTCCCCCGCTATTTGTGACTCTCCCCCTTTGACATCAATGGAAAAGGGATGCTCCCCCTAAGCTTGTGCTTCTCCTTAAGCACTTAGTGATGAGATGGATATTACTCCCAATTCCTATCCAAGATATTCAAATTTCTCCTTGGGAATTGGTTTTGTGAAAATATCCACAATCTATTCTTTGGTGACAATATATTCTAACTTGACATTTTTTTCTCCTACTTGTTCTCTTAAGAAGTGATACTTGATTGGGATATGCTTTGTTTTTTAGTGCATAACATGATTCTTTGAAATATTTATTGCACATGTGTTGTCACAAATTATTGATATTATATGATCATATTCAACCTTAATATATATCAATGTCTGCTTCATCCAAAGAACTTGTGTGCAACATGATATTTCTGCCATATACTCGACCTCTGCTATGAATAGAGAAACTAAAGGTTCTATCTTGATCAACCAAGACAATAGACTATTGCCTAGAAATAATGCTCCTCCTCTTTTACTTTTCCTATCATCAACAACACCTTCCCAATATGCATCCATATATGTTGTTAGAGTAAAATATTCACCTCTTGAGGACCACAAGCCGAAGTCTAAGGTGCCCTTTATATATTTGAATATTCTTTTCATTTCTTGCACATGAAATTATTTTTGTGCATCTAGAAATAATGAAACCAACCCTACTTCTTGCATAATGTCCAGCCTTGATGTTGTCACATATAGTATTCTACCAATCATTAACTTGTACATTGTTTGATTTTCTTTCAGAGATTCATCTTTGCTCAATTTACAACCTATGACCATGGGTGTGTTGACTGGTGCACAATCTTCCATTTTGAACTTATTCAACATTTCCTTGATATACTTGGTTTGTGAAATGAATATGCCTTTGTCAAATCAAGAAATATGCAAACCAAGAAATAATGACAATTCACCAAGCATAGACATCTCAAATTCCTTTTGCATTTGTATTGCAAACTCATGACACATTTTTTCATACTACCTCCAAAAATGATGTCCTCTACATAAGCCACAATAATAATTGATTTTATCTTATTATCTTTATGTAAATATTAAATTCAACAATTCCTCTTTTGAAGCCTTGTTATTGTACATATTTGTAAAGTCTTGAATACCTAGATTTGGGAGCTTGTTTTAACCCATAAAGTGCTTTGTTCAATCTTCATACATGATCCTTATTTTTTGATAATAAGAATCCTTCTGGTTGTTTAATGTATAATTCTTCCTCTAAATTTCCATTGAGAAAGACAAACTTGACATACATTTGATAGAATTTGAAGTCATTGAAACACACAAATTCCAAAAACATTATGACAGCTTCTAGTCTTGCAACCCAGGAAACGTTTTCCTCGAAATCAATACCTTCAAATTGAGCATAGCCTTTGCAAATCAATTTTGATTTATTTCTTATTACTTGTCCATCTTCACTGAACGTGTTCCTAAAAACCCACTTAGTGCCAATCACATTTTTATCTTTTGGTCTTGGAACAAGTTCCCATGTCTCATTATTCTCAATTTGATTCAGCTCTTCTTCCATGGCATCAATCCAAACTTATCTTCGATAGCTTATGTAAAGTTATTAGGCTCTATTTTAGATAGGAAAAATAAGTTTTCATGTTCTGGTCCACTTGCTAATGTTCTTCTAGTCTACACTCCCATATCTTTATCACCAAGAATTTGATTTTCTGAACGATTCTTTTGGACAAATCTAGATGGTGTCTTTGTATTTTTTCCTTATGTTTCTTCTTCTTCTTCTTCTTTGAACATGTGTTTTCACCTTCTGATATCCTGCTTCATCCACTTTTACATTGGAACTCTCTACGACTTTTCCCAATTTTTTATTGTAACATAGATAAGCCTTTCTTCTTGATGAATAACAAAGAAATATACCTTCATCAACTCTGGAATTAATTTTTCCCACGTCCTCATCACCTCTTTTTTATGTATCACTTGCTTTCTAAAAATTTGAAGTATTTAACTTTTTTTAGTCTACCCTTTCATAATTCATAAGTTGTTTCATTGTCGTTGACTCTGATTTTCCCTCTATTTAGAATGTAGACTGTGGTGTTGATTGCCTCTCTCCAAAACTTGTCTGATAGCTTAGCTTAATTTAACATTTTTCTAGCCATCTCTTGTACTGTTGATTCTTCCTTTCTACCACTCCATTCTACTTTGGAGTTCTTGCTGCTGAAAAATGTCATTTTATTCGATGAATCTCACAAATATCTTCAAATTTATTTGAGATAATCTCACCTCCTTTGTCTGATCTCAAGCATTTGATTTTAAAATTAGTTTCATTTTCAACCAAGGCTTTGAATGCTTTGAAATTCCGAAATGCTTCATATTTTTCTTGTAGAAATATAACCTGTATCATTCTAGAGTAATCATCAATGAGAAACATGAAGTAATTTTCACCTTGTGGAATTTATGTTCTTGTAGGCCCACAAAAATCTATATGAATGAGTTCCAATGGCTTCGTTGTTGAGTACTCCTTTGATTTGAAGCTTGATCTTGTTTGTTTTCCATGATGACATTGCTTGCAAAGAGTGTTTGAAGTTTTAGGAATCTTTGGCATGCCTCTCACTATTTGTTTAGTGTCCATTTTTAGTAGATTATCAAAATTCATATGGCCCATTCTTCTATGCCATAAATAGATTTCATCTATTTGTCCCATAAAACATTTTTCTCCCTTTATCTTATTGAGGATTTATACATTATTTGAGGTTCTATATGCATTTTCCGCTAGTCTTCCTGAGCCTTTATTCCTTGTCTCACAACCTTGAGAATGAAATGTGATATTGCGTCCTTGATCACACATTTGACTAACACTGAGAAGATTGTGTTTCAAATCTTCAACATACAAGACATTTTATGTTTTAGTCTTTCCATTATTGAGACTGCGAGTACCTTTTCCAACTATCCTCTCAGTAACATTTTCTCCAAATGTCACACTGACTTTGTTAAATTCTTTCAAAGTGAGAAACTTGTTCTTGTCACCTATCATGTGGCTTGAGAATCCACTATCAACATACCATTGGTTTCGTTTGTTTTGAGTATGAAGGGAAATTTGCACAAGCATAGATTCCTCCTTCCACTTTTCTTTCTCTTGATTCCTTTTGCAAACTCCTAGGGTTCTTTCTTTTGTTTGGCAGGGGTATCCACTTGCTTGTTTTTTCTAGAAGTTTCCACTGGGTCACTTCTACAAAAACATGTTATATTATCGTATTTGTTTCACTTATAACATACAACATTGTAATCAAATAATGAAGTAAATGAATTATAGTTTCTATTTCAGAACCCACAAGTACCTTTGTTTTTGTTCCATACATCAATTATTTCTTGCATGTGCTCTACAATCTATTGCTTTATGACCAAAGTGATTGCAAGAAAAACAATAACCAAGGAAAGAGTTTTGGCATTTGATGATATCATCTAATATTTCAGTGGTCTTTTCAAAATTCAAGCTTCTATTCAATTGAACAATTGACTTCTCCAATTCCTTTCTTAAGGAAATGATTTTAGCTTCTAGCTTCTCACAATTTTCTTCATTTTCCTTCAGCTAGTTTCTCACCACTTCTTCCATCCTTTTTGCTTCTTCTAGTTGAATATTTAGGATGATGATATTCTTCTATGTTTCTTCAAGGCTTTGTGATTTTTTTTCTTTTGCATCACGATCATCCTCTTCATATTTTTGCAGTTGCTCCTTTTGTTTCAAATTCTTTTTCTTAAGCTTATTTATTTTTCTTAAGGCACAAATGAGTTCTTCTTCAAGATCCACTTTCACATCAGTTTCAACAATTTGTTTCTCTTTTGAATCCATAATTTATTTCCCTTTGTATTAATTTTCCAAAGTATCAATCTTTGTTTCCATTTCCATGATGAGAGTTTCCTCTCTATCACTATCATAGATACTTTCATCACTCTCTTCAGAAGAGTCACTGACCACTTTTGAGTAGAGACTCTTCATTTTCTTATAAGTTTTCTTTTTCTTTTCATTTTTTTTTGTATTGATGATGCTTGCTCCCTTTCTTTACATTATGGTATTATTCATCATCACTACTTTCATTTTTAGTAGATGGACACTTAACAACATAATGTCCTACTTTTCCGCAATTAAAGCATTTAAAGGGTATCTTACCTTTGTATTTTCTATATCCCTTTTTGAGCTTTCTCACAAAATGTGCTTCCTCTGCATCTGATTCCAGCTGGAACAATCACTTGATTTGTGTTTTTTTTCTCCATCTTCATTGAAGCTTTGAAGTTTGCTTCTCGCTTTGATGTCTTCTATTTCTCAGTCGTCATTTCATATGCCACAAGAATCCCATGAAATTCATCAATTCTCAACAAATTAAGATCCTTCATTTATTGAATGGTAGAAAATCTGGCATCAAATCTCAAGGGAAGAGACCTTAGCACTTTTTTCATAATCATTTGTTCTTCAACCTTTTCACTAAGTCTTATGATGGTGTTGACAATTTCATCCACATGAAGGAGATAGGATGCAACATTTTCTTCGTCTTTCATTTTCAGACTCTCAATATGTCTTCTATGAGTTTGTAGCTCTACTTTATTAACCTTGTCGTCGCCTTCATAGATGTTTTAAATTTCATACCAAATGTATTTTGTCGATTCACAATGCATTGCCTTGACAAAATCTAATTTTGATAGATCACACAAGATGGAATTCATGGCTTTTGCATTATTTTCACTATCCTTCTTTCCATCATGATCCGTTGGTGGAGATGTTGGAGATTTATATACAATTACAACAAATTTCAAAATATAGAAACCAAGAGACATTAAATAAGTTCACATCCTTATGCTCCAAAATGCATAGTTTGTTCCATCAAACAATAAAGTCCTATTTGTGGAGAAACCTTCTTAACTAGACATGGCTCCCAAGATCTACCTTCCAGTGATTAGTTTGTTTCTGAAGAAACTCGCTCTGATTCCAATTGTTGAGTACAAACTTATACTAGGGGGAGGGGTGGGGGGGTGAATCAATATAAGACAATTTGTTTTACTTTTTGAAACATTCATCAACCATATGAAAACAATCACATATGATATATATTAATTTGCAAACATGGAACACAAAATTTATGTGGAAACCCTTTCGAGAGAAAACCACAAAACTTCTCTTCATAATTATTTGTAGGCACCAACCTACAGTTACAAACATTTGTAGGGATTGTTGATACTGAGAGGGGGGTGAATCAGTATCAAGTACAATTTAAAACCTTTTTCAATTTATACTTAAACCATTCAACTATATACAATTATCAATGAAAAATATTATAACAGTTACACCAATACACCATGCAAAATATATGAGAAATAATCAATAGTTATTGTTCAAGGGAAGTAATGACTTCCAAAGGTAGCTACAGCTTCCAAATGTAAAGGGAGGGATAAACCTCCAAGAGGAAGATACAATCCTCCAATATCAAGAG
>ML777433.1:322365-349873 GCA_009831015.1 Picea engelmannii | reverse complement strand
TTAGTTTTTGTTTAATTCTTGTTAATAGCTCTATTGTTTTCTTTCTAACCTCTTTACATACAGCTGTCATGACTAGCAGAGCCCAACTAGGCATGTAAGCACTCACTTTTTTCTCACACATCGACGAAAAGAGTGCAAACACCATCTTCTATTCTTATTCTGGTTTCTTTTTCTTAAGATGATGACATTGAGGATAAAAATGTTGGATTACCGAGAGGGGTGGTGAATCGGTAATAGAGTAATTTAATCCTTTTAATCACAATATGCAAGTATTATTTATATTTATGATAAATATAACATTATCATCTAATAAGTTTAGAGTAAATAAACCATGAACAAAAAAACAATCATACACATACACAATACACCAATATTTTTACGTGGAAATCCAACACGGGAGAAAACCATGAAATGTTTTTTCTTATATGTATTTAAGAATTACATTCATTGGAAGCACCAACTTCCTTTGTTCTCCAGCTACAACTGAAAGGAGGCTCTGAACCCTTATATTTTCAGGCTACAACCCGAGGGAAGCTACAACTCCCCAATTCTCTGGCTACAACCAAAAGGAGGCTACAACCACCTATGTTCTTCGACTACAACCAGAAGGTGGATACAACCACCTATCCTTGCCTCGTCCTGCCGCCCTAAAATATAAGTGTCAAATGAAGAAACCACTGCCACATTGTCACTATAAGATATACCACTATAAACCTGTACCAACCTGTACCATTGACCTGTAGCCAACATGTACCATTGACCTACAACCAACCTGTACCACTGCCCTATAATCAAATTGTACCTGAACTGAGCCTATACCAACCAAAAACAATAGATACACGACATGTCTATTCTGTAGCACGTGTATGCACGTTCCTTATCTATACTGCAGCCTGCATATGTACGTGACCTATCTGTAATGTAGCCTGCATATGCCTTCTAAAAACTAGGGTTTTCTCTCTTTGAAAAATATGACCCTCTTTAGCCTCTATCACATCAACCTGCAACCTGTCAGTATTTCTAGACTATAATTGTGCCTTGTGCATACATCCTTATACATATCCCTTAACCAAATGTATCTATATCTCTCTAGTCATGTGCCGTACAAGTATAATCAAGAACAAGTATAATGACCCTCACATGGACTAGACATCAAACCCTTTCTGATATAAAACTTCTCAATACATCAACCACTTTACAAGTACAACCTCTCAACCATGTACCACAAAAACCCTTAACCATATGCCAAGAAATACAAGATTTGCCTCAACCCTAACAAGATGTATCAATGATAAATATTGATTATACTAGCACTGCATTTTTGTAGATCTGACTTATACATAAAGTCCCATGCAACCACTAATATCTCTAGGGAAAATCCTCAAACCCCCATAACCATTTCTCACGTAAACAAAAAAATCCAACTACTCATAGAAATAAGACATACCATTTGAAGCAATAGTTAGATATAATGTACCTGGTCACTGTAGACCTTCCCAGGAGATTACTTTTAGACTCTAGAGACCTAACATTTTCATCTTCCCAAGTTTCTATAGATTTTCCCTCATGTACGCAACCTATTATACTGCTAGCCCATGTACATACGTTCCCTTATCCACTTCATCTCGCGTACACCTCAAAAACTAGGGTTTTTTTAGTATTTTTTGTAATTTTGAAACTTTCACTGTCAACCCTTCGTGCTACCTCAAACTTTCACAAATTCATATATATCAATGAGTACCTGCAATAAACCTTACACAATGATATATATTCAATATGCTCAATAGGTGATTAAAGGAGAACCTTTCTCTCTTATTTATACTTCCATGTAGCTTCCTCAAGGGGTTACCTTTCAACCAACTTAACCCAATTTCCTTCTTTTAGGGATAACCCACTTCTAACCACTTGTTCACTTCTAACCTACTTTGTTACAAATAGTAAATTCTCCACTTCTAGTTGCAACTAATTTATTTTTAATTATTTTCTTATTGAAACAACTTAACCCATGATTAGCTCCTAGTTTCACTCACTTGAATAGTCAACTTCTTTTAGGAGCTTCTAGAATAATTTTGACTTCCTTGACCTTCTAGATAACTCATGAGGGTTCTCCAACTTCATAAGGCCATAACTCTCTAACCGTGAGGAGTTATGTGGTGTTCCACATATCACCGAAAATGACATGACATATATAGAGTAGTATTACATGCAAATATATTAAACTTCATACCATTATACATTAATGAAATTGAAGTCCCTTAACCATACTGTTGGGGCTACCATAATTTGCTACCAGACTTGCTTCAAGGGTTGACATCAATGAAAACCAACCCAATTAATCAACGATCCCCCCCTTTGGCATTGATGGAAACAATTTGATACAACACTGAATTCATATCTCTTATGCTCCCCCTATGACCATCACTCCCCTTGGAAACATGCCTCTGTGCTCTCTCTCCAAGCATTTAAGTCTTTGTCCTACATCTGGTGAATCTCTCCACCTTTTTAATCAATTGAAAAGGTAACTTCCTATCTGGGGCTGCTCCCCCTAACTGAACTCTTCCTGAAACTATTACCCCAACTTGTACTGTCCTATGTATGGTGCTTCCTAGTGTAATTATAAGAAATATAAGATAAGCATTCAAAATCATTCATTTGGGAGTATAAATTACTCGGAGTCTCTAGTGAAGATACTCAAAGTCTTCCATTGGAAGCGGTTTTGTGAAGATATCTACAATTTGTTCCTTTTTCCCCACATATTCAACTGTGATGTTCTTCTCTACAACCTATTCCCGTAGAAAGTGATATTTGATTGGACTGTACTTCGTCTTGGAGTGCATCAATGGATTCTTTGAGATACTGATAGCACTTGTATTATCAAAATATATAGGAATTGGCTCATCATACTCAACCTGTATATCTGTCAAAGTTTGTTTCATCCATAGAACCTATGTACAACATGTTGTTGCTGCAATATACTATGCTTCAACTATAGAAAATGATATCGATGACTGTTTCTTACTTAGTCAAGATACCAAGCACTCACCCAAGTAGAATGTCGCTCCACTGGTGCTTCATCAATCATCAATGGAACCTGCCCAATCTGCATCTATGTAGGAAATAAGTGATATATCCTTTTCTTTTGGATACCATAATCCAAACTCTTATATGCCCTTGAGATATATAAAAATCCTCTTCACTGCTAAAACCTGTGATTCCTTTGGTTCTGCTTGAAATCGTGGCACCTGTCCAACTTCCTACATTACATCTGGTCTTGACACTGTCACATAAAGTAATATGCCAATCATTGACCTGTACTTCCTATGATATGTAGACTTTGAATCATCATCTTTTCTCAACTTGCAACTGGTTTTCATAGGAGTGTTAACTGGTTTGCAATCTTCCATTCCGAACCTCTTTAGCATTTCTCTAATATACTTAGTTTGAGAAATACAAATTCCTTATTTTCTTTGACATATTTAAAGACCCTAAAAGAAGGATAGTTCTCCAAGTAATGACATTTCAAATTCATTCTGCATATCCTTTGCAAATTTTTGGCTTAACCTGTCATCATCACTTCCAAAAATAATATCTTCAACATAAACTTCAATTAATAAAATACTATCTTGAGTTACCTTTATGTAGAGGTTACTGTTTTCATTTCCTTTTCTGAACCCTGCTTGTTGTAGATATCTATCTAGTCTAGAGTACCATGCTCTAGGGGCATGCTTTAGACCATACAAGGCCTTCTTCAACCTGCACACGTAATCTTCAATCTATGACTGCTGAAATCCTTCTGGTTGTTCAATGTATACTTCTTCTTCAAGTTCCCCATTCAGAAAATATGATTTCACGTCCATTTGATACACTTTAATATTCTTGGAGCATGCATAAGCTAAGAATAAATCTGATTACTTCAATCTGGAAACTGGGGAAAACGTCTCTTCAAAGTTGATACCTTCAACCTATGCATATCCTTTACATACCAATCTAGATTTGTTCCTGGTAACTTTCCCATCTTCATTCAATTTATTTCTGAAGACCCACTTTGTGCCAATCACATTCTTGTACCTTGGTCTTTGAACCAATTCCCAAGTTTCATTCTTCTCTATTTGATCCAACTCTTCATTCATGGCATTTTCCCATAATTCATCCTTGTTGGCTTCTTGAAAACTATTTGATTCAATTGAAGATAAGAGTGCTGGGTGCAGTTGTTCTGGTGAACAGATTTTTCTTCTAGTCTCAATTCTTGCATCTTTGTTCCCAATAATCTGATTTGAAGGATGATTCTTGTGTACTCGTTTGCTAGGTTTCTTTGGAGGAACTTGTTGAACTTTATCTTCTACTTATGTCTGATCTTTCATCTTCCCCTTCTGCTACTTCTTCATCATTTTCTTCTTCTTTGTAAACTTGTTCCACTAATATCTTTTCTTCTTCCTTTAATTTTCGTCCACCTGTTTCATCAACTCTTACATTGATGCTTTCCAAAAATTTGTTGAGCCTTAGATTGTAACACTTGTATGCTTTCCTTGTACTTGAGTAACCAACAAGTACACCTTTGTTCACATGAGAGTCAAAATTTCCCATTCTTCCATCTTCTCTTTTGATGTAGCATTTTCTTCCGAACACTCTGAAGTGCTTCACATTTCCTGGTCTTCCTTTCCATAGATCGTAGGGATTTTTGGCACTGTTGTTTCTAAGAATTAATCTATTTTGAATGTGAACTATTGTATGCACTTCATGTGTCTAAAAGGAATTTTTCAATTTAGAATCCATTAACATTGTTCGAGCCATTTCCTGTATTGTCATGTTCTTTCTTTCAACAACTCCATTCCGTTGAGGTGTCCTAGCAATAGAGAATTGCCTTTTTATTCCATGATTGCTGCAGAAATCCATAAATTCTTTTGAAGTAAAATTTCTCATCCATTATCAGATCTCAAACATTTTATTTTTGAATCCATTTCATTTTCAACCATTTCCTTGTATACCTTGAAGTTTTCAAATGCTTCTGACTTATTCCTGAGAAAACAAATTGCAGTCATTATTGTATAATCATCAACCAATAACATAACATATTTTTCACCTTTTAAACCCTTTGTTCTAGTTGGTTCAACTAGATCAACATCCACAATTTCTAGTGGTATTGCCATTGAGTATTCCTTTGATTTTAACCTGGTCTTTGTTTGCTTTCTTCGTTGACAATTCTTTCATAATGTGTTGGTTGGTTTCATGATCTGGGGCATTTATTTGACTGCTTCCTTTTTGTTGACTTTGATGAGGTTATTGAAATTTATGTGATCCATTCTTCTATGACATAACCAAACTTCATCTTCCTTTCCTAGACAACACTTTTCATTTCCAATTTCACTTAATACATATATGTTTCTTGAAGTTCTTGCAACTGTTGCAATCAATTTTCTTGAACCTACTTTTCTTATCTTGCACTTCTGTGAATCGAACATAAGTTTATTACCTTGGTCACACATTTGACTTACACTTAGAATATTATGTTTCATATATTCCACTAGTACAAACTTTTCTACCTTTTTATTCTTGTTTTCAATTCTGATTGTGCCCTTTCCAATGATTCTAGTTGAGTCATCATTTCCAAAGGACATCAATCCATCTCTTTCCTTTCTTAATGTAAGAAACCTATATTCATCACATGTCATGTGATTTGAACAACCACTGTCAACAAACCAACCACGTTTCTTGTGTTTATCTTACAGAGCGAGTGTGTATTCTTCATTTTTAAACTAATCCTGCTTTCTTATCCATATTCACTGCTGAGGTTCCTGTCTGTGACTATTGTTATTCTATTGTAATTCTCTAGGAGGGACTGTCATCCTATAATATTTGGCCATGTATCCAAATTGGTTGCATTTGTAGCATTCCACTTTGGTGCTCAATGATTCAAGCCTGTTGTAGCTTCTTCTCCATGTTTCACTAGGCCTTAATGGATAACCATTTTGTGCATGACTTTCAAATTTGTTTTTGTTCCTTCTATTAGCTCTGCAATGTATAGCTTTATGAACAAAATTATTACATGCATAACATAAACCAAAAAAGATAGTTTGATACATGGGAGTTAAATATATTCTAAAAGGAGTTACTCTTTTGAATCCTTCTTCATCTTGAGGCCTGCTTGTTTCTAAGTATCGCTGATTTTGAAATTTGACTCTTCTAGCTGGAGGTGTGTCCCTGTGATATTCCCTGTAAAATTTCTTGTCTCCTCTAACTATCTTTGCATAGCTTCTTGGTTGTGTTTCTTTATCTTTAGTTTTGGATCTTGAGCCTCTTTCTGTCTGATTGTATCCTAGCATGGACTTGTCATGATGTGGCCTTTGAATGCTGATAATATTATCCAAAACCTTTGAGTTGTTCTACATGTTCTTTTGTTGAAGGTCTTTTCTCAATGTAACAACCTTTGCTTCCAAATTTCCAATGATCTTGTCTTTTTCTTCCAACTTTCCTTTGAGTTCTTCTTCGATTATTTTGTCTTCTTCTATTTTAACCTTAATTCAATGATCATCTACTCTAGTTCGTTAGAGTTTGAATTTTGAGTGTCTTCTTTCTTGTCTAGTTCTACCTGGAGTTTCTTGTTTTTCTTTTTTTCTCTTTTATAACTTCTATAGCACTCAAAAGTTCTTCTCTGTAGTCAAATTATTCTTCTTCATACTCCTCTTCAGTGTCTTCTTTATCAGAGTCTTCTATTTCCATGAAAATAACTCTTTATGTCTCACTTTTGTTGACTTCATCTTTGTCTGATGAGAAGCAGTCTTCTTTGGTGCAAAATTTTTTCTTCAAGAATTTATTTTTGGTTCGTTTTCCTTTATATTTTTGTTTGTTGTTTGAATCATCCTCTTAATTTATTTTATTTTTATTGTGAGGAAATTTGTTATAAAAATGACCAATACCATCACAGTTAAAACACATCAATGAAAGCTTACCTTTATATCTGCCGCCGGTTCCATTTTTCAATCTTCTGACAAAGTTGGCCACTTCTTCACCGTCGTCTGAGATGTCACTGCTGCTGCTATATTTTTTTTCCTTTTTATTGCTCTTTTTATTTGACCTTTTGGATGCTTTGAATTCTACTTATTTTATACCTGGATTTTCCTGTTCAGTTATCATTTCATAGGCTGTGAAGATTCCATGTAGTTCATCCATGCTTATTGAATCTAGATAGTCTCTTTCTTCTAGTGATGAGATCTTAGGATCAAATCTCATTGGAAGAGATCTTAGTACCTTTTGAACAATTATAGATTTATCAACTTCTTCTCTCAATCCTATGATTGCATTCACTATTTCATCAACTCGTAAGAACTAAGCTGCAATATTCTCATCTTCCTTCATCTTTAGCTGTTCGAATTGGCCTATGTAATTTTAAAGCTTTGTTGCTTTGACTTTTAAATCTCCTTCATAAATGTTCTGAAGTTTGTCCCAAATATCTTTAGTGGAGATACAATGTATAACTTTGGTATATACCAAATCACAAAGACCATTCAAAAGTGCATTTGTGGCTTTTGAATTATTTAGACTAAGTTTTTTTTCGTTGTCATTTGTTGGTAGAACTACTGGTCCTTTGTATCCATCTACAACTTATTTCCAAACCTCAAATCCCTGTGCATGTACATATGTTTTCATCCTTCTGCTCCAGAATGCATAGTTTTGTCCATCAAACTGTGGTATTCCATTTTTATACATACTATTGCTCTCCATGATCTACCTTTCAATGGTTAAACTGATTCCTGAAGGAACCTGCTCTGATACCAATTTTTGGATTACTGAGAGGGGGGTGAATCAATAATAGAGAAATTTAATCCTTTTAACCACAATATGAAAGTGTTATTTATCTTTATGATCAATAGAGAATTGTCATCCAATAAGTGTAGAGTAAATAAACCATGAAAAAATGAACAATCATACACATACACAATACATCAATATTTTTACGTGGAAACCCAATGGGGGAGAAAACCACATAATTATTTTTATTATATGTCTTTAAGAATTGCTTTCATTGGAAGCACCAAATTCCTATGTTCTCCAACTACAACTGGAAGGAGGCTCTGACCCCCTATATTTTCAGAATACAACTTGAGGGAAGCTAAAACTCCACAATTCTCAGGCTACAACCAGAAGGAGGATACAACCCCCTATGTTTTCTAGATACAACTGGAAGGTGGCTACAACCACCTATCCTTGCCCTGTTATGTCGCCCTGAAATATAAGTGTCAAATGAAGAAACCACATCCACAATTTCATTGTAAGATATACCATTGTAAACCTGTACTACTGACCTGTATCCAACCTATAACCTTGTCCTGTAATCAACCTATACCTAAACTGAGCCTGTAACAACCAAAAACAATAGATATGGGACTAGTATGTTCTGTAGCATGAGTATGTACACACCCTATCTATACTGCATCTCGGGTATGTACACAACCTATTTCTATTGCAACCTACGTATGCCTTCTGAAAAATAGGGTTTTCTCTCTCTGAGAACTCTGACCCTCTTCAGACTTTGTCACATCAACCTGCAACATGTCACTGTGTCCATACTATAATTTTTCCCTGTGCATATATCCTCATACATATCCCTTAACCAAATGTATCTATATCTCTCTTGTCATGTGTTGTACAAGTATAATGACCCTCACATGGACTAGACATCAAACCCTTTCTGATATACAACTTCTCAATACATCAACCACTTCATACATACAACCTCTCAGCCATGTACCACAAAAACCCTTAACCATATGCCAAGAAATACAATATGTTCCTCAACACTAACAAGATGTATCAATGATATATATTGATTATACCAACATTGCATTTTTGTAGGTATGACTTATACAGAATGTCCCATGCAACCACTAATATCTCTAGGGAAAATCCTCAAACCCCCATAACCATTTCTCATGTAGACAACAAAATCTAACTACTCATAAAAATAAGACATAGCTTTTGAACCAGTAGATAGATCTGATGTACCTGATCATTGTAGACCATCCTATGAGCTTGCTTTTAGGCTCTAGAGACCTGAGATATTCATCTTCTCAAGTTTCTAAGTATTTTCCCTCATGTACGTGCCCTATTTTACTGCTAGCCCGCGTACATACATGCCCTACTCCACTGCAGCCCGCATACACCTCAAAAACTAGGGTTTTTTCAATATTTTCTATAATTCTGAAACTTTCGTCGTCAGCCCTTCATGCTACCTCAGACTTGCACAAATTCAGATATATCAATGAGTACTTGCAATAAACCTTACATAATAATAGGTATTCAATGTTCTCAATAGGTGCTAATAGGAGAGCCTTTCTCTCTTATTCATACGTCCATGTAGCTTCCTGAAGGGGTTACCTTTTAACCAACTTAACCCAATTTCCTTCTTTTAGGGCTAACCCAGTTCTAACCACTTGTCCACTTCTAACCCACTTTTCTACAAATAGTAAATTCTCCACTTCTAGTTGCAAAGAATTTATTTTTAATTATTTTCTAATTGCAACAACTTAACCCATGATTAACTCCTAGTTTCACTCACTTGACTAGTCAACTTCTTCTAGGAGCTTCTAGAATAATTTTGACTTCTTTGACCTTCTAGATAACTCATGAGGGTTCTCCAAATTTACAAGGCCATAACTCTCTAACCATGAGGAGTTATGTGGCATTCCACATATCACCGAAAATGGCATGACATGTACTATCTATCTAGAGTAGTCTTACCTACAAATATATTAGATGTCATACCATTATACATCAATCAAGCTGAAGTCCCTTAACCATATGGTTGTGGCTACCCAAATTTTCTAACAGACTTGCTTCAAGGGTTGACATCAATGAAAACCAACCCAATTAATCAAAAAAGAAATCATCTCTTCCTAGTCACCTTCCTCCAGATGAGTCCATTCAACATGAACCTGTACTAGTACCACCACTTCTGATATGGGTTCGTTCAACATGAGAAGCATATGATGATCTTGTCGGTGATCCTACAAATCAATGTCAGACATGTTCATAGTTCCAATGAGCCTCTTCTCTTTTGGCTCAAGTTTCAGAGACTCATGATCTAGAAACATTTGTAAAAGCTTCAGGGCATCTAGATTTTGGGACACAACAATGAATGAAAAGTATTGTTCTTTAATGGAAAACGATACTTGGGATCTTGTACCTCTTTCAAAAGGAATAAAAATTATCAAATATAAATGGGTATATAGAACTAAGTAGGCATTAGATGGAAGTTTTGAAAGACACAAGACCTAGCTAGTTTCCAAAGGATTCTCTCAGGTTGAAGGCATTGACTATAATGAAACCTTTGCCCCCATATCCAAAATGAATTTCGTCCACCTTGTTCTATCCCTTTACGCCTAACATAAATGAGAGGTCTATCAAATGGATGTTAAATATTCCTTCTTTCATGGGGATTTGCAAGAAGAATTCTACATGGAACAACCTCCTAGCTATGTCCAAAATGACTCCAGCCTTATTTGTTGCCTTAAGAAATCTCTTTATGGTCTCAAGCAAACTCCTCAAGCTTGGTATACCAAAATGAACAACTTTCTTCTTGACACCAACTTTTCTAGATTTCATTATAACCCAAATGTCTATACCAAGAAAATAGGAATCCATCTCATAATACTTGTTCTTTATGTTGATGACCTTATCCTCACTGGTACCAACCTTAAAATTTTAACTCATGTGAAATGCATCCTTAAAAATAAATTTGAAATGACAAACTTAGGATTTTTGAATTATTTTCTTGGCCTCCAAGTATTGCAAACCAAGGAAGGAATTTTTCTTTCCTGGTCTAAGTATGCTTGTGACCTTATTCTCCATTTTCACATGGAATATTATAAACTAGTCCCTTCTCCCTTACAGTCTGGAGTCAAACTTGTTGCCACCTATACTTCTCCTGAAATATATGCCACTTTGTACCGTCAATTGGTTGGTATCCCCTTATATTTGACTCATACCCAACTTCATATTTCCTTTGTTATTGGTCTTGTTTCCCGATATATGAAACCACCCCATGAAATCCATTAGAAAAAAACTAAAAGGATACTTTGGTATGTTCGGGGTACAATTCAATTTAGGATACATTACAATTTAGGGGGGAATCCTTTATCGGTTGGTTTCACTTATTTGGATTGGGTCGATGATCCTAATGATAAAAATTCTATTGTAGGTTATGTTTTCAGTCTTGGTTCTAGGCCTGTCACTTGGGCTTGTACGAAACAACAAGCTATTACTCTTTCTTTACCATAAGCATAGTACCGAGCAACGATTAATTCAAGTCAAGAAGATCTTTGCGACTTCGACAGATCCTTTCATAGTTTTGATTCCAGCAACAACATCTGACCACCCTCTAGTGTGACAATCAGAGTTCCAGCAAGCTCACCAAATATCTAGTTCAACATCAATGCAACAAACACATCAAGCTACACGTGTACTTCATTAGAAAGCTCACTTATGATCAAGTTATTGAAGTTCTCTTCTACCCTATAGAAGATCAAGTTTCTTATTTTTTCACAAAGTCTCTTATAGAAGTGAAGTTTTCCAAACTTTGATCTATGTTAGGAGTTCAAAAAGTTTTCATTAAGGGGGGATAGGCTATAATGCCTCCTTCTTTCTCCAATTGTGCCTCCTTTGTAAATCCTTCAATCTTATCCAAAGTTGTTCTTAAGGGGGGATGTTAGGATATTTAGACAATTAGGAGTTAGTTAATATCAACTTGATCTAATGTGTTGTTAGGTTAAAGTGTGTTTCTTTAGTATGCATTAGTATACATTTGTAATCCAACGGTCACAATATGTTCCTAACATAGAGTGATTCAATGACTCATGTTCTCCTTGATCTTAATGGCTACATTGATCTATGGCTCAACACCTGATTGGTCCATGATCTATATTTAAAGAGCATGGAGGGTCATTTTTTGATGATCTATTATGATAAATTCTTTGTAATATTTTTCTTTTGCATTGATAAATTTCCTAAAGTGGCCACATTGGCTGGGGCTGTGGATGTTTCCCCACAGGGGTTTTACCACGTAAAGCATTGGTGTGTTTATTTTTTATCTAGTTTTGTGAGTGGTTACTGAAGGTGTTCATCCTCTGTTGGAATACCTGTGTTTTCAAACAAAAACCATTGTACTCACATGGACAAATTTCATTATACACCCATTAAATGTTGGTTAATTGACATAAAATAAACACCAAATTGACATTAATAATGTCAATGAAGTGAGGAATTCCATATAGAAAAATTTAATTCATGTTCATTCAATGTATAACCAACACTCATGATATACCTTTCACACCAAAACAATTAAATAACTAAAATTTTGGCTGCCCAATCATCCTCTACATCATGCCCAGTCAATTCCTAGTGGTGATGAGTCATATTCCACGTGTCACAATGTGATAGGTTACTTGATATTATACATGCCACACTCCCATTCATCACCACATGTCATCACCCTATTGGTTGTAAAGTTTCCATGTGTCACCAATACTTAGTCGCCACATGTCATGAAGGGAGTGGTTTCCATGTGTAGTAATTTGATTGGTTGGTAATTCTTGGAAATTGTTTAAAATATGGTTAAGTATGGGGAGAAGGTGGAAGATAGGGGGTAAGGAGAGGATAGTGTATGGATAAGGGGAGAATTTTTTTTATCGGAGTAGGGAGAGTGAGTTAAGGTGACATGAGGGGGTAAGGTGAGGGTAAAGTAAGGAGGGGGGGAAGAAATATGGTTAAGTATGGGGAGAAGGTGGACTAGAGGGATTAAGGAGAGGGTAGTGTAGGGGGAAGGGGAGAAATGTTGGTAGCGGAGTAGGGAGAGTGAGGTAAGGTGATGTGAGGGGGTAAGGTTAGGGTAAAGTAAATTGGGGGTGGGGGGTGAGTATGGCAGAGGCGGAGTAAGGGAAATAACATGAGGGAGGTGAGTAAGAGTTTCTTCCATCCACCTACCAAAACAAAACTATGGAGTCAAGGGGAGAAGAGAGGGGGGATAAGGAGGGCGTGGAAAGTGAAAACATTTTTAAGTGTTGAAGAGTATAAGAGTGAAGGGGAGATTGAAAATGTTTCCAAGTGTGGATGAATCCACACAAGAAAAGTTCCAAGATATATGTGGTGTATTCCACAAGATAAAGAAGAATTAAAGAAAGAAAAGGACTTGTTCCAAGATAATTAAAGTTGAGTTCCAAGATAATTAAGTAGGGTTCCTAAAATCTAAGAATTGGACGTGGTTCCAAGAAATTGGAAAAGGTTCTGAAAAATCGGTCATAGTTCCAAGAAAATTAGCTTTGTTCCACATGAAAGAAGCGTTTTTTCCATTTTGACTAAAACTTGGATATCTTGAACATACAGACTCGGATTTTGAATCTGAAAAATGAGTGATGAAGCTGATATTGAGGGCTACACAATGAAATCTTAATCATTCAAAACTTTTCTTCTTTTGATTTCATTTTTTTTATTATTCCAAGAGCAGGAAATTATAGGTGACGAATTTTTGGTCAATAGGAGGCTTGAAATCCAGAGTTTCTCTACTGGTCCAAAATGAAATTGGTGAATATTTTCTTGGAATTCACAAGGATAATTAGGAAATATTGTGCTAAAAGTGAACCCTTACAAGTCAATATTACATAACGCTTCAACTCCATGTTCACATGTAGTTGAATACATTATATATGTGATTATATTCAATATTTGTGAAATACTGAAGGTGATGCATTTCACTTTGTTTTTTGAAATTGAAATGGTAGCAAGTGCTCTTGCAGCGACTACGCTTACTCAACATGGAAGGGACTAGCTTCTTTGCAACTATATCACTTGTTAATAATATGAAGATATCTCTTATTTCCCCCTCCCAAAATCTAATTTATTTTATATGCATTGAATTTAAATCATAATAATTGATGTGATGTTATCAAATGGTTTAGATTTAAAAAGTCATTATTACTTCTAGTTTCATTTTTCAAGTTGGTAGTTATGATTTAATGATGGGAGAATATTTATCACCAAAAGCTTGAGTAAGGTATTTTTTATTGACTTGTGTGAAGAAATAAGGTGAAGTTTGTGATTGCTAGTAGATACTTCTTTCATTTGATATACACCAACTCTAGGGGCAAGAATTTAATTTCCATGTAGGTTCTTCTTCTTCATTTCTTCTTCTTTTTCTTACTTGTATTGGTTAAATATATTATTTTGTAGGGATAGTCAATGTGTAGGTATTGATCTATTATTGGTAATCCAAATTATTATAGGGGAGGATTCCACATCCATGTGTGTGAATAACCCCTTAATAGAACTAGCCATTGCACTAGGGAGACTTATAAGGAATTCTTCCTATTTTTGGTTGATTTTCCCATTTTTGTGTAGTTTCTAGGTTCAATTAGATTAAAGGATTATTTTTCTCTTTAGACTCTATAATCCCAGTGATTTTTCTCACTATTTTTCGTCTTTCTTGAAAATTTTGGATGTTGGTCACCCTGTTATATTTAAAATGTTGTGATGAAGTAACCACTTGTATAAAGATAGCATATGACTAGATTGTTGATGTCCCTTAGTTTGTTTTGACCAACCTTGTAGTGGTATGATTTTGGCCCTCCTAGATTTTCCATCTTGTCTTTGATTGTTTCCTCATAGTTTTGTTTTTTTATGAGATTTTCTCTACAAGTTTAAGAGGTATATATGTTCTTATGTTTCCATTTTTTTGAAATTTAAAAATAAAAATAAAAGATCTTATTTACCTTGGAGAATTTTAGATCTTTTGACTTGAATTTTGTCAATCTCTAATATACATAATATTGTGGAATTGTAAGTGATTGTGTATCATTTCTAAGATCTTATTGAATCATCATATCTATGAAACATCAAAAGAGTTTTTGCTTGTTTACATGAGACTTGGTATGAATTTCCCCATGTATAATATGCAATCACCCCTGTACATTGTTGGTGTAATTCAAATTTCTCCCATCCACACTAAAATTTCATGCTTTGATACCTTTCTATCTCATGTATATCCTTCTATATAGGCTAAGATACACATTACATAGCCTTGATACAATAATACTCTTTGTCATGATTTTAATGAATTGATGCATGCAATATGACAAGTAGGATTATGCAAATATGATTAAATAATTCACAATTATAGATCTAGACTATACATGCAACATAATCACATTTAAATCCATAATACACACAACATTAAATCAACACCAATACAAATAACCATTACAATTATCTTTATGAAAATAAGACACCAATTGGATGTAGATGTTGGGTGTTCCACCCAACCATTGGCTCTTTGTTGCTTGTAATATTTATGCAATAGGGCCACCCCTGAGATGAGGCTATAAGTGCACGAGGATGAAATCTTCCTATTGCTATCTCTAGTCCTCTCACATAGCCCAATTTCCCAGTGAATCATAGTATGTTATCTCCTATAGAAATTCCAACCCATGAACTCTATTTCCCCTTTAGCCTACATAACCTAAGGAATGGGATCACCTTCTCTACCATGCAATTCGTTGGTCTATCCCACTTCCCTATGGGGATCTAGCATATACTGACAAGAAAATATCTTTGTTAGTGCTCTGAGAATTCTCATCTATAATGGAGTTTCTAAATGGTAGTAATTCTTGATGCACATGAGAAAAATCCCCACACAATTCTCATAAGCATAGCCTCTCCCCCAAGGCTTCTTGTAGAATGATGGACAATTCTTTTTTTCATAACCAAAAGTCATGGAATAGGTATGCATTCTCACAACTCACCATGTGGCTCCCTAAGAAGCCCACATAACTTCCTTAGAAACTAATCCCAAGGTTGGTATGACTTAGGGTGACATAAGAAAAATACTTAGGCTAGGAATAAAATATTGTTATTTTATTTAGCCTCTTTTTGAGCCCCCTTTCCTTCCTCTCTTATGGAATCATAGCCACAATGTATTTTTCCTTTTCCATATGCAACCGATGATGTATTTTTATTATTAACATTCAATGTAAAATATTTACATATTATAGCACTTAGCCCTCGACCATTCATCACATACACAAATATACATTTCTAACCTGGGGATCAAAATTGGGGTGTTACATTCCTCTCCCCCTTTTCACCATCCTCAGTGCACATCACCATGCAGATGTACAATAATTTTTACATCAAAACTTTCAAAAAATATGTGGGTATTCATCCTGTATCACATCTTCTAGCTCCCATGTCGCTTCTTCAGAGTTGTAGTAGGTCCACTAGAAATTTACCTACAATATGGTTATGTTCTAGAGAACTATGACCTTATTGTTCAATATACACTCTAGTTGCACCTAGAAGTCTCCTTCTAGTTCCAGCCGAATCAAAGTCTGGTCAACAACATGGTTAGTATCATGCACACACTTTTTTAATAATGACACATGGAATACATTATGTACTTTCATGGAAGGAAGAAATGAAAGCATGTATGAAACTAATCCTATTATGTATAATATTTCAAATGGATGACAAAATCTCACTGATATATTAGTGCAACTTTCCAACTTCAATGAACTCTTCCTTTCTTTCACTTTCAAAAATTCATACTTGCCTACTTTAAATTCCCTTGGTGTCCTACCTTTACCCACATAACTTTTCTACTGTTTCATGTTTCCTTTAATTCTTTTTTAATATTAACCATTTTCTCTTTCATTTCCTTGATCATCTATGGACGAAGTACTACTCTATCTACTAGATTGTCCCAAATCACTGGAGTATTGCATTTTTTACCATATAAAGCTTCAAATGGACTCATATTTAATGAAGCTTGATATCCATTGTTATATGCAAATTCAACCAATTTCAAGTAGTCCTCCCACTTGGACGACTTATTCATCACATACATTCTCAACATGTATTCAATCACTTGATTGACTCTCTCTATTTTCCCATATGTTTGTGGGTGATAGGATTTACTAAAATTTAGATGTGTACCAAAGATTTTGAATGATCCCTTCCAAAATTTTGAAGTAAACTTTTGATCTCTATCTAAAAAAATTTCTTTAGGTACTCCATGTAACCTAGAAATCTCTTTCATATAAATTTACGCTATGATAACTACCTTATGAGTCAATTTAATTGAAATAAACTAAGCAACTGTTGTTAATTTATCCATCACTACAATTATGGAGTCATGTTGCCTTGTTGTTTTTGAAAAAATTGTGATCAAATCAATGGTTACCACTTCTAATTTACAATACGAAATTATCAATGGTTATAACAAACCAATTGGGAGTCTATGCTCTGTCTTTACTTTTTGGAATTCCATATAAATCCACATCCTTTTTCATTCCTGGTCAAAAGTATCAGCTTCTTACTACTACAATTGTCTTTTGATATCAAGGATGTCCAACATATGGAATATTATGCATTTCTTTTAATACCAACTTTCTTAATTCATGAGAATTAGGAACATACACTTTATTTCCATGCATAAGTTTTCCATATCCTCCCAACTTTTATATTTCTATTATATATTTTCCTGTTATAGGCCTTCTTTTACCTATAGGTAATTCTCATTTGAGATAACAACTTCTAAAATTATATTCTTTAAATCTGATTTACATATGTTGATGGTTGTAGCATGCATTAAATGTATTCTCATGTTGAGTACATCAACAATATTGCTCTCTTTTCCTTTGATATGTTTAATATCAAAGTCATACTCACTTAGAAATTCTAGCCATGTTATTTTCCTAACATTTTATGTTTGTTGCTCAAATAAATATTTCAGATCATTGTGATTTGTTCTCAACTCACAATTTATTCCCATTAAGTAATGGCTTCACATTTTCAATGCATGAACTATGGTAGAAAGCTCCAAGTCATGCCAATCAATATAATTTTTTTTATTTTGAAAGGTAAAGGAGAGGGTGTGTTGGATGAAAAATCAAAATTAACTCAAAATATGATTGAAGTGGAAGGTATGATCAACAACCAAACCATTGCTATTTTAATCGATTCAAGTGCTAGTCATAGTTATATAGATCCTAAGATGGTAGAAAGTTTGCATTTTCCAAGAAGAAAGCATGGAAAATCTTGGTTGGTGCATCTCGCTACCGGAGCCAAAATAAAAGTTAATAAGATGGTTAAGTCATGTCTTATGGACATGAATGGACCGAACACCAGGGCAGATTTGAACATCTTTCCTTTAGGTTCTTATGACTATCTAATTGGGATGGATTGGTTGGACCAACATCATGCTATTCTAGAATGTAATAACAAGGAATTTACTTGCTTGGATGAGGAAGGGAACCTAAGGACAGTGCAAGGAATTCCCAGGGCAGTAACCATCAAAGAAATTTCAACATTGCAGCTGAAGAAATGTTACATAAAAGGATGTCAATTATTTGCAGCTCATATGGAAGAAACACCTAAAGATAGGGTGTCAAATATTGAAGATTATGTAGTCCTAAAAGAGTTTGAATATGTGTTTAATGAAATATTGGGATTACCCCCTAAAAGAGACATTGATTTCTCCATATATATGATACCTGGAGCAACTCCAGTATCCAAGACCCCTTACAAGATGAGTACACCAGAATTGAAGCAATTGCAAATGCAACTTGAAGAGCTTCTAAAGAACGGGTACATATGCCCAAGTGTGTCACCTTGGGGTTCCCCAGTGTTATTTGTGAAGAAAAAGGATGGAACATTGAGACTCTACATTGACTTTAGGCAGTTGAACAAGGTAATTGTGAATAATAAGTATTCTTTGCCAATGATCGATGACCTCTTTGATCAGTTGAAATATGAAAAAATATTCTCCAAGATTGATCTTAGGTACAATTACCATCAAGTAAGAATTAAAGAAGAAGACATCAACACGACTATTTTCAAAACAAGGTATGCTCATTATGAGTTCATAGTGGTGCCATTTGGGTTATCAAATGCACCAGTTGTCTTCATGTGTTTAATGAATGGCATTTTCAGAGAATACTTAGATAAGTTTGTCATTGTATTTTTAGATGACATTCTTATATATTCTAAGTCAGAGGAAGAGTATGAACAACACTTGAGGATGGTATTAAAATTATTAAGGGACCATCAATTGTATGAAAAATTGAGCAAGTGCTCATTTTATCAGAAGCAAATTCATTATTTAGGGCATGTCATTTCATAGGAAGGGATAACAGTGGATCCTGAGAAGATAGAATCCATTAGAGGATGGTCAACGCCAAATAATGTGACAGAGGTCAGATCATTCATGGGCCTTGCAGGATACTATAGGAGATTTATTGAAGGATTCTCAAAGATTGCACACCCAATCACTTCCTTGCAAAAGAAGGGTGTGAAGTTTCAGTGGACATTGGATTGTGAAAAGAGTTTCCAACACTTGAAACAATTATTAACAAGTGCTCCAATACTAAGGATTGCAGATCTAAATGAAGACTTCATTATATGCATAGATGCATGTAAAGAAGGACTTGGTGGAGTCCTCACTCAAAATGGGTTTGTTGTATGTTATGAATCAAGGAAGTTGAAGGAGCATGAAAGGAACTATGCCACTCATGATTTGGAGTTGGCAGCCATAATGCATGCCTTGAGGAAGTGGAGGTACTACCACATGGGGCAAAGGTTTGAGCCAAGGACATAACATAATGGTTTGAAATATTTACTTGATCAAGCAACTCTAAATGCTAGGCAAAGCAGATGGTTAGAATTTCTTAGTGAATATGACTTTGATATAAAGCATATCAAAGAGAAAGAGAACAAAGTGGTTGATGCACTTAGTAGAAGAATGCATGAGTTGCATGCTACAACCATTATCATATACCAATCAAATTTGAAAGAAAAATTTTTGGAGGCCGCAAAATCAGATTTGCAATAAAAGGAATTAGTGGCAAAATTACAGCAAGGTATTTTGCAGCAGAAAATTGAAGACTATAAGCTAGAAAATGATGAAATTCTTATGTACAGGGGCATAATTTATGTACCAAATTCACAGGAACTGAAAAAGATGATAATGAGAGAAATGCATAATGTACCTTATGCTAGGCACCCAGGTTATCAAAAAACTATTGCAGTTTTCAAGAGACAATATTATTGGCCATGTTATCGCACAGTTTGTAGCTAGGTCAAATGGCTAGAAGGTACAGGCCAAACTGGCGTAACATGAACCTACCCCACCCAATGTCACCTCAATGGGGAGGTTCCTTATATTCAGGGAGGTTAGCCCAGGGGAGACTTCCATAGTAACCTGGGGTTTTGAAGAGACCAAAGTATAAAGGTTAAAGCAGAAGTTCCTCCTCACAGGTTACCACCAAGGTCAGATAGTCCAACTAATCAACCAATAAAGAAGTGTATGCACAAATGAAAACACCTGCCTGGAACAAGACAACAACAATACAATATATATGTAGGCTATAACTCAATGGGTTAGTACTTCATACGACTATCTAACATCAATATATAAGCAATTGAAAGAATAGATATCAATGAGATCAATGTCAAATAATATAGCAATAGAAAAGTGTCAATTCATCAATAACTATTGAGATGATGTAGCTAACAATGTATCTAACCAACCTTTTAATCAATAAATGCTTTCAATCATCATCTAATTTCTTATCATTAAAAGGTACTGCGTCAAGATGGAATAACCAAGTATGACGTTAGCCTAGTTAGGGTTTCATTTTTAAAAGTTTTGAGAGGTTGTTTGAGCACTATCACTTCAACGTTGTGGCTCTAAGATCAGTGCCTAGGGGTAGATGGATTCAATTAAGGAGAGGTAACAAAGTTGAAGGAATAAAGGCTAAGGACAAGAGGGAAGGGTTCTAGAGTGATGCAATGGCAGGGCCCTAGAATCAAAACCCTAGGGGAAAGAGGCTCACTCCGGTGTTGCTTAAGCAAGGCCTTGTTCTCTTTCCTCCTTCCTTAGGTTAAACTTGGAAAAATGGATAGCATAAAAGATAAGCTAAAACAAGAGAGTAATATGAGGGAGAGTGTTGCAATGGCAAGGCTCTATCACCAAACCCTAGAAGATGGACGACCCTAGGTGTAGATAAACTAGGCCTGGGACGCCACCTCCTTTTTAACCTTTAAAAMTCACAGCTAGCACAAGGGGAAGAAGTGAAGAGAGTGTAGAAAAGGCTAGGCTCTTCCTTCCTTATTCAATGGCTGAATATTCCTCTTTTAGGGGACATGAAACAAGGACCTACTTGTGTGCTTGTCACCTAGGGTTTTAAATCAACAAATTTATAAGTAAATGAAAGAATACAAACCTACAACCATTCAATTAAGAAGTTTTGTAGAAAATACACTTACATATCATGAAGACATAGCAATGACAACCCTAGTTGTAAACCTTCCTTCAAGAGAAATGCCAAATATGCCAAGAAAATCCTAGCATCAACAAGTGCGCCTCCTTTAAAAGACCAAATACCCAAACTAGGGCGCAAAAATCAGACCTCACAAGAGAGTGAGTTGTGTGTTATGTTCAAATGAGGGAAAACATCCTCAATATATAGTGTATCATGACCTATAATTAAAATTAGGTCATTAAAAATAGCCGACAAGGATACAAACCAAAATCATACTTTTTTTACATTAAATTGCTAAATCAAAGCCCTAAATGAGCATAAGCAAGACGTCAAGCCCTCTTGAGGGAGACGTTGGCCCTTTTTAGGGAAAAATCCACCATAATTGACAAAACGTTGGCCCTCTTTGGGCCTCCAAACCCTGCCACACGTGCCAGATGCCCTGTCAAACTGCCATACGCAGAAGGTGATCTCAGTGGCTCCTAGGTGACATCCTAGGCCATCTAAGGGAGACGTTCCACCTGAAGTGGGTCAACCTCCCTGGGCTGGGCTCAACCAAATTGTCCTAGATGAAACATCCTTCTTCTTCTCAGGTGAAAAATCTCAATCAAGCACTGTCCTGTCTCTGCCCCTGATGGGGTCCCATCAACCATCTGATGGGCTCTTCAGCCCCATGGAGGTCCAAACTAATCATCTCCCCATGTGTACTGGTCCAACTGGTACCTGTCCGTCGGGCATGGTCCTGCACATCAAAAACTTCACCCTCCATGGGCTCATTAGTCATAGGGATCATAGCAATGTCAATCACTTTTCATCATTAATGTTATCAAATATATGCAAAAAAACCCTGATATATCATTCAATAGCTCAAAGATATTACAAAGACCTACAATACAAAGTCAAAGAGAAAGACAAAATACCCTATTGGGCTAGTATCCATAAGGAAAGGAAAGTCTCCAAGGAGTATCATCCAAGCCATGTAGAATGAGGTGATGTGGTCAAGGGATGTCCGGACATACATGTAGAGTGAAAGATAGGGATGCATGGTATTACTTGTGGGTGCCTTTGTAGAAGGTGAGTTGTACCCATCACAGATGCAATTCTTTCCAAGCCCTTTATTGTATTTATTCTTTTCTTTTATTTATTGCTTTCTTCTCTTTTATTCCAAGGACTAACTAGAGGACACTGCCTTGGCATGGTGACTAGAGTTGATAGTGTTACCCACAAGCACTTTCACAGAGATGATAAGGCTAGCTCGTGATGAGACCCCCTTTCCCTTGGCCATGCAACCAAAGGTCACTGCTTTGGAGTGGTAACCAAATAATGGAAATGTAATACTACTAGGTACCCATGAACATAATAGGTTGGCTCGTAATGAGACCCCCTATTATCTTGGCTAGGTCTTGTTTTGTTATTTTTCTTCGGGTCCCTCTTATTCTCACTGAGAGGCTTTTTATTGCCTTCTCGGGGATCCCTGGGCGAGGCATCTCTAGGTTTCATTTTTATGGCTTTTATCTTTTACTAGCTGCTTTTACCTTCTGGGCCTTTAGCCCCTACTTCCCACGAGATAAGGTGCAACCCCACAAACAGGTCATCCTAATGCCTAGACTAGGGGAATGGGATAGATGAGTGGGAGATAAGATGTAAAAGTGATGATATGATGGGAGCAGATGATGGCTCTTCATAAATCCCCCCAGTGGAAAACCAAAACCTATGGGTACAGGATTTCTAGGGCACTCTGTCAATCCCCCCAACCATGGTAAAGCGGGTCAATGTAAGATCCAAGTAGTTTTTATAAATAAAAGAAGTAATATGCATATATCTAAAGGTTATAATGATAAAAAATGACACATACCATGATACCTGGACCAACTACCTCATGGAGAAAGAGTCTTCTCCGATACAAGTCCAGGCCAAAGGTGATGGATGCTGCTGCTCCCGACAAGACAATTCTGATGAAAGAAGAGAAGGATGGGCCCTCCAGGGCTATGCTCAAGTCAATCCTTCTCTCAGTACTCCATGTCTAGGACCTGTGGGCCTCGATACATAATCTCCTAGTTATCCCTATAAATTGGGGATAACATCTGGCTCCAACTCAGGGACATGTGCTCGCCGTAGAGTGCATGAGAGCCTCAACATCTCTGGCATAACCTGCAGACCTGCTCATACTCGAAAAGGGCATCAGTAAAAAAGGTGGGGTGGTATTGCCACCCTGCAATATATATATGTATATGACTGAAATAAAAAAATCAATATGCAAGTGAGGAAGCAAGCTATCATGAAATGCAAATGGTATAATACACGGAAAATGCCTACCTACCTATACTTACCTGCGGAGTCAGGTCCCACCACCTTGGTGGGGTTTGAGGAGGTGCCCGCTAATGGGTAATGGGCACCTTCTTCCTTCCAAAGTGGACAAATAGTATGAGTTATCAACTGATTCCATTCCAACTTTGAAGGGTCTAAGCCATGACTGTGTGCTTCCTTTTACATTAGTTGGATCTCCTTTCTGAGTATCCCACATCCATACCATATCTGCCTCCTTATATTTTCTAACTTTGTATTTGGTTGTTCCTTGGAAAAACCTGGTGTATTGTACCGAGGGAGGTGGGTGGGCTTCTACTGTAAAAAATTCTTGTTGGGATGGGCGTATTTGTACATTATCTTCATTTTTCTTTTTTAATATCTTCACCGTCCCAACTTCTTTGTTCTTGAATTCATCTAGGAGTTGTTGGTATTCTTCTTTCTTGGGCCATTTGATCTAATCAAAGTCCTCCTCTGTTGCAAAGGGCATGTCTTTTGGAGAATATTTTTGAAGAGTTTGTATCATATCGTCCTGCATTTTATCATTTTTGGTGGGATGAATAATATCTTGCACATGGTCCCCAGTTATTGGCACATTAAGTAGATGTCCCATCGTTCCATCTTTCAAAGGTAATCATAAAAAGGTGAGGTCCATCTCAAGGGAACCGCCTATCATTGTGCCAAACTTCCTAGATAACAACATTCCCCACACATCTAGGACATCAACCACTATAATGTCAATGTGGACTGTCCTCTTGGGGTATTCTTTCAAGTGCACTTCAACATTTTCAAACACCCCATGCATGGGTATTTCTTTAGATTTGAAACCACACACATTCCTGTAAGGCCTAGTGACCTTCAAACCCATTTGTTGCATGACTTTAAGAGACATCATGTTAGCACCAACACCTGTATCTAGCATGCAATTGTTAAGATATTTGTTGTTCATTGTTAAAGTCATGAAGAAGGGGGGGTTTTCACCATACTGGACCCTGAAATGGTCAGCTTGCAACATAACAGGGGGGTCCATAGGTTCGTCTGATCCCGAAAAGAAAGTATCAAAACGTTCTTTGATGGATGGGATCTTGATTGCTTCTCTTAGGGGAACATTCACATGCATGTTTGATAACGCCCCTTCAAAGTCAAAGTTAAGGTCAACCTTACCAGTTTTGGATGTCTTAGGAAGAAGCACCTCAAGAGGCGGGGGTTTCGGCTGATCAGCGGTAGGTTGTTTCAAATTCTTCCTTCTATATACCTGAACTTCTTTCTTCTTTATCTTTTCTCGTGATTCCTGGTCCAAGTTGTTTATTACCGCCATCCTTGTTTCCCTGGATGCTTCCCTCATGACTTGTTGATGTTCTATATCTGGTGATATTTATCTGAGGAAAGTTCATGAACCAGTCCATGTTATTGACTTGTTCTTGGCCGACGTTATAAGGACATTCATGCTCCCAATGTGCTTCACTGCACTCTAGGCACCAAGGATTTTCATCAACAACGTTTGTAGGGGCCAAGGTATTTAGAACTTCGTTTTCATTCTTTGGCTTGTAAAATTGATTCCCTTTCTAGAATTTCCATTTGAATGGAGGCCTCGGTGCTTGGATCTGGGATTTTTCAAGTTTGACAATCTGGCTCATCATTTCTTCCTGATTCTTTATGATGCCATCCATGGAGGCTTGTAATTTGTTGATACTAGTGCAAAGATATGAAGTAGGCTCAACATTGTGTACTATTTTCTGTTTGGTGTCTATTCTCCCCCTAGGGTTAGCAAAGGCCTCAATCTTAGATGAAAGGAGGTTCCCTTCTATCTTAGTGGTGAGCTCTTGGGCTTCTTGAATGGACTGGGGGTTTTTGTCTCTAAGAAGATACCCTAGTTGGCCACTGAAAGATCTGGTATAAATATGAACAAGGTAGTCATCTTTCGGGTGATGGCTTGCAGGAATTCATTGTAGCAATGTCTCAAATCTGGTGTGAAATTCCCGAATGGACTCATTCTCATATTTAGAAAGGCTATTTAGTCGTGTGAGAAGCATATTAGGGTCTTCTTTGATACTCCATCTTTTGAGAAAGGCCTCTTCAAGTCTATCCATGGTCTTGATGCTTCCATCAGGAAGGATGAGGTACCAATGCCTTGAGGCATCATAAAGGGTAGCGAAGAATAACTTCATGGCCAAATATTCAACATCATCACTGATGGGGTGAAGCTAAAAGAATGCCCCAAAGTTACTCATATGCTCTTCGGAACTGATGGCATCAGTACCGGTAAACTTAGGCAACCATTTCTCATACTTGGGTGGAATTTGCCTAGGATAGCCATGTATGGCTGACATGTCTAACGGCCTGAAAAGGGTAGATGACCATTGTCTTTGATTGTTGACTGGGTTTGTTGTAGCGATTTGAGAGGTAGACATGATTTTTAAAGGAAGGCTCTTCCCAAAAAGTAATTTGACAACAGGAAAATTTAAGGGAGGCTTCCTTCTGAAAGACAAAGGAGGATTGTTGAACCTCCTTCTAGTTTGTGGAGTCTCCAGATAGTTTACTTGAAACTACCAAAGAAGAGGGGAAAAAACACCCTAATGGAGTTGCCAGGTAAGCTTGTAAGAAAAGGTATTTGAGGCAAGGCTTACCGAAGAGGTTTGTCATTGAGGAAGATTGACTTAGTGTTCCTCGACAATGGCGCCAAAATGTTATCGCACAGTTTGTAGCTAGGTCAAACGACTAGAAGGTACATGCCAAACTAGCGTAACATGAACCTACGCCGCCCAATGTCACCTCAATGGGGAGGTTCCTTCTATTCAGGGAGGTTAGCCTAGGGGAGACATCCCCGGTAACATGGGGTTTTGAAGAGACCAAAGTATAAAGGTTAAAGCAGAAGTTCCTCCTCACAGGTTACCACCAAGGTTAGATAGTCTGGCTAATTAGCCAATAAAGAAGTGTATGCCCAAATGAAAATACCTGCCCGGAACAAGACAACAACAATACAATATATATGAAGGCTATAACTCAATGGGTTAGTACTTCATACGACTATCTAACATCAATATATAAGCAATTGAAACAATAGATATCAATGAGATCAATGTCAAATAATATAGCAATAGAAAAGTGTCAATTCATCAATAACTATTGAGATGATGTAGCTAATAATGTATTTAACCAGTGTTTTACTCAATAAATTCTTTCAACCATCATCTAATTGCTTATCATCAAAAGGTGTTGCGTCAAGATGGAATAACCAAGTATGACGTCAGCCTAGTTAGGGTTAGCTAGTTAGTTAGGGTTTTAATTTTAAAAGTTTTGAGAGGTTGTTTGAGCACTATCACTTCAATGTTGTGGCTCTAGGATCAGTGCCTAGGGGTAGATGGAGTCAATTAAGGAGAGGAAACAAAGTTGAAGGAATAAAGGCTAAGGAAAAGAGGGAAGGGTTCTAGAGTGCTGCAATGGCAGGGCCCTAGAATCAAAACCCTAGGGGAAAGAGGCTCACTTCGGTGTTTCTTAAGCAAGGCCTCGTGCTATTTCCTCCTTCCTTAGGTCAAACTTGGAAAAACGGCTAGCATAGAAGATAAGCTAAAACAAGAAAGTGGGATGAGGGAGAGTGTTGCAATGGCAAGGCTCTATCACCAAACCCTAGAATATGGATGGCCCTAGGTGTAGATAACCTAGGCCTGGGACGTCACCTCCTTTTTAACCTTTAAAAATCACAACTAGCACAAGGGGAAGAAGTGAAGAGAGTGTAGCAAAGGCTAGGCTCTTCTTTCCTTCTTCAATGGCTGAATATTCCTCTTTTAGGGGACATGAAACAAGGACCTACTTGTGTGCTTGTCACCTAGGGTTTTAAATCAACAAATTTATAAGTAAATGAAAGAATACAAACCTACAACCATTCAATTAAGAAGTTTTGTAGA
>ML777433.1:267750-312088 GCA_009831015.1 Picea engelmannii | reverse complement strand
TCTGCAAAAGCTCCCACTGAACCCAGGTTTATCACAGACCCAAGATAAACTTGATCTATCAAGACCGAGCCAAACCCTCAGCAACAAAGGCATCCCTCTGAAGCCAAAAACGTGCTCTGATACCACATGTAAGTTTTAAACATGCGAAGTAAAGCAATGCATATATATTCTTAAGCAATACATAAATTAATCAATGGCTCATACACAGAATACACAGAGATCTTTACCGGAAACCCTCAACCGGGAAAACTTTTCTTTTTCATTATATCGAACTTCACCATTCGCCATACAATATATACAATGTTTTTAGGTATTCCGTAGATACCAAAACCCTAATCCCTTAATCCGGGATTAATTTACAAATCAGCTAAAAATAGCAAAATCCACCCAAAAAAAAAATCACAAAAATATAGCAAAAGGGATCGTCAGACGCAGTCGTCGTATCTGACGCACCCACCCACACACACATGCAAAGAATATAACACATACCCAACAGATGTGAAAGAAGATAATAAACAAATAGATAGAAGGAATAATTTGATCTTGCTGCAACTTCTCTCTGCTCCTTCAGAACTATAACACACATGCTATGCTGCAACATTTAATGACAAAACAACATAATGCAAAGCATGCTTACATTGGCTTCTCCATCACTTAGCTTCTTGATTGAAAGATCTACTGCAAAAATATACCTTGTCATTGAATTTGTGTCGCCGAAATACCTAAAAATGATAGTCAAATCGTCTGCATCCGAGTCAGACACTTTCAGGCCCAAGAGACACCTCTGCCTGGGTTACCGTGCGATTACATCTACAATAAATGACTCATTCTAGAATGAAGCCGCTGAATTTTTTCTCAGATCAGGAAACTAACATCACCACTGCATTCGTGGCATCATTTTACTTAAAAATGATTGTCTCCACGCCTGAATCTGAGTCGGGCACTTTCTGGACCCAAGAGGCAAGCTTGTCTCGATTTGCATGCCAAAATCCATACAGTCTGTATGGATCTGTACTAGTATGTACAGTCTGTACCAAGTCGTACAGGCCAGACAACCGTGCTCCACTCTCATTCTCCGTGCGTTGGTGTGTGGCTCTTCCTCTCAAACTCTGCCTCAGACCATTTCTGGGCGATTAAACAATAACTGAGGTGGTTGGCATGGCGATTAGCGAAGAAAATTTCAGGCGTTGGTTGTTGTGAAGGTTTCAGGGTCAAATCCCATGGACTCCCCCTTTTGGCGCACTCCGCTAAATCTAGCAGAGACTTTGGCAGTGGTTTAAACGAAGAAACCTACTAAATATAGTGGAACTGCCACTAAAGTGGCGGAACTACCTGCTATTTCTGGCGCATAGTTAGCGGAGGTTATATATAGAGGATATGATATATATAGCATAAATTCTTCCATATATGGCAGAGTTCTGTTTAATATTTTTTTTTAATTTTTCATTCGTTAGGCCTCCTTATGTATTTTGGGGGTGCTACGTGGTGCCTCCCTATTGGGCCATGTGGCAGCATCTGATTCACCCACCTGTGCATGACGAAATCATATCCACATCATCTTGGACACATCACACCTTCTAGGTGGTGCCATGTGGCGTCCCTTGGGGTGCCATGTGGCACATTTTTACTCATCCATGTGGCACTTTGAAAAGCCTGAATTTGAGTGACACGTGGCAGCCTCTGGTGTTTCCATGTGGCATGCTGACATCATCATGACACATGTCACTCTCTGTTCTTTCCACCTGGGCTGTACAGATGTTGACATCATCCGTAGGGATGCTGACGTCAATAGTATGGATGCTGACTCATCCCTGCTGACTGGGTTGGGTTGACCATAACTTTGACCGCTTATAATGTTTGATCCGTAACTCCATTTGACGAGCCATTTGCACTGTTGGAAATATTGTGACATGCTCTTCACAGTCATGTTGGTTTAATTGAGTTTTGGGAACTTTGATTTTTTCCCCTTTTGATGTCTGCTGAAGCCATTATGAGCATCCTAGGTCAATTATGTGCGTTTTGGGACACTTCTGAAACTTCTATGATGTTCCTTAGATCCATCCAGATCACGCTTCCCAACTGAAAATAATTTTGGTACCCAAAAGTCATTACATTAAGTTTCATGTCCATTGGACTTACAATAAGAAACCCTTACGCAAGCTACCTCACAAGGCCTAACAATATCAACAATTACCACTTTTACACAATACCCTTCTACGGGATCTGAAATGAAACATGGGATTTACAACGATGGACACTCTCAACTAAATCAAAAGGATTTCCCTCATTTGTTCAACCATTTTGTCGAACATGTCCTTTTTACCGAGCTGTCCTTTCTCTGGTAGTTGGTCTTCTCCTGGTGGTGGATTTTCCTGAAACAATGACTGACTGGCTATCTCTCTCGAAGATGTATGTCTGGTCTTCTTGTCCCTCTTTGGACATAGATCTAGATGTAAGGCCCAACAAGTTGCCTCATGATGCCCATCTCTGCTACAATGGCTGCAGTAACCTTTCTCCTTCAGAGGTGCATTCCCCCTGCTCTTTTTCTTGTGTGGAAAGAAATCTGCCATCCTCGTCCTTCTCCTAGTTGCCATAACCTTCCTGTACAAGGATTTTCTCTTCCAACACTGGGACACTGCGTGGTTATTCAATCCACAAAAAGTGCATGGTATTTGATACCAAAATCTTTGTTTTATATGATTAACATGCTTATAATAAAGTGGCATTTTAGAGTTTCAAGATTTCTTATACCTCAGTGAGTTTCCTCTCGAGTCAGAATGGAAAGAAGAGTTGGTCTCAACTCTGTCATTGTGATTCTCATCTCTCCCTGGAGATGTCTCGAATCCTCGATCATGAGAAGTGGTGCTCTCACCTTGCATTGAAACAATTTCATCTATTGATGAACTGTTAACCTCTGCAGTCTTAGTTACTATCATGGGGTCTTCTTCTTGAATGGTTTTGGAGCTTTCTCCAACATCCTTTGGGACATAGCGTATCTCATCATATTGAGGCCAAACCACTGCCTCGATGGGATCACCAATACCTTGGCCATTGGTTCCAAGGCCTCCTCCTTCGTATCCCATTTTTCTCATCAACTTTAAGCCGATGCAAGAAGCACGTTGTTCAAGGATTTTAAAAGAATCATCAACATTAATCAAGAAATGAACTATAAATGGTTTATTTACCTCCACCTCAAACTAGGACCCTTGGTCTGCTTCTTGAGATGTGTCTAGTTGTTCTTGGTGAAAAGGATCAATAGAAGATGCTTCTAGGAATCCTCCTTGGTTTATGGATGCATGTAGGTCATCTCCATTTGCTTCAAAAAGTGTGCATGCATTTGCAATGTTATGCTCACACCCATAACTGGTGAAGTTTCCATGGTCACAATATGGTCTTATCACTGTCTCATTCATAGAGCCTTCCTCTGTCTTCATCTTCATGGCTTGCAACTGCTCTTGCAACCTTTGGTTCTTTTCTTTTGCAAGGTACAACAATGTCTTCAATCCAACATTCTCTGCTTGAAGCATTTGGTTGAGATATTTAATCTCATCGAACCACGATTGATTTTGGTGACCTTGTCATCCTTAGCTTCAACACCTGCAATCGGAATCAAGCATGCTCTGATACCACATGATCTGAACCCGGGAGCGATGAGTTTCCAATAATTGATTGATTATGTCACTCCTTCAAAAGGGTCAGTAATAGATTGTTTTACTTGAGTGATTTGCAATAAAAGATAAAGTTGAAGTCTACATGCTTGAATTGGAAGTGAATGAAAACCTCTTTAGTCTTCCTTATGTGCAATATGTCATGCTTTCTTTTAATATCTTATGTGCGGAAATTCATAGAAAAACAACATAAGAACATAATACACATAATGGATAAGACACTTCACTTGATAAAGGAGTTCACCCTTGCAGTGGGCTACCTCTCCAGGTCATGCTCCAAAGCCTGACTACTTTATTCTTCTCGATGTAATCAAGTCTCTCCTTTACAAGTTGTAAGGCCAAAGTCCCTCTTCGGTGACGGAAACAAGAGATCGTAATGTGATTAGGAATGTATCAGCTTCACAAGTTCTACTCATGAGGCATCCATGATGCTGACATGGAAATCATTCCCACATACTCAATACATAAAAATATGAAGAATAAAATATGACCCCCATCAACATGGAGCCATCAAAAGCCTTAGATCTTCTACTTAGATCCAAAACATAAATATGCAGCCCATACAAAAGATCTCAGAACCTACGAGAATCAGAACTGCTTCGTTGGCCACTTGTCATGCAAGTGCCACAATTTCTCTGTCACATATAACTTATTGATTCGATGTGAAAGAATATAATAAACAAATAGATAGAAAGAATAAGCTTATCTTGCTTCCTTGTTGCAACTTCTCTCTGCTCCTTCAGACCTATAACACACATGCTATGCTGCAACATTTAATGACAAAACAACATAATGAAAAGCATGCTTACATTGGCTTATCTTGCACTTAGCTTGTTGATCAGAAGCTCTGCTAAAAAAACATACCTCGTCATTGAATTCACGTCAGACACTTTCAGGCCCAAGAGACACCTCTGCCTCAATTATTGTTCCATCACATCTTCAATAAATGACTTATTCTGGAATGAAGCTATTGAAGTTTTTCTTATATCAGGAGACTAACATCATCACTGTGTTCGTGGCGTCATTTTACCTAAAAATGATTTTCTCCACTACTGAATCTGAGTCGGGCCCTTTTTGGACCCAAGAGGAAACCTTGCCTCGATTTGCATGCCAAAATCCATACAGTCTGTACCAGGCCATATGGGCCAGATGAATGTGCTCCACTTTTGTGCTCCATGCATTGGTGTGTGGCTCTTCCTCTTGAACTCTGCCTCCAACCCCTTCTTATACTATTTTCGGGCGGTTAAACAATAACTGAGGTGGTTGGCATGGTGGTTAGCGTAGCTAATTTTAGGAACTGGCTGTTGTGGAGGTTCCGGGGTCGAATCCCATGGAATCCCCCTTTTGGTGCACTCCACTAAATTTGGTGGAGGCTTTGGCGGCGGTTTAAACGTCAGAACCTGCTAAATATAGTGAAACTGCCACTAAAATGACGGAACTGCCTGCTATTTCTGGCGCACAGTTAGCGGATGTTATATATAGCCGATATGCTATATATAACAAAACTTCTACCATATATGGCGGAGTTATGTTTAATATTTTTTTTTAATTTTTCATTCGCTAGGCCTCCTTATGCATTTCGTGGATGCCATGTGGCGCCTCCCTATTGGGCCACATGGAAGCATCTGATTCACCCACCTGTGCACGATGACATCATCTTCACATCATCTTGGATACGTGGTGCCACGTGGTGTTACTTGGGGGTGCATAGTGGCACATTTTTAATCGTCCACGTGGTGCCCTGAAAAGCCCAAATTTGAGTGACACATGGCAGCCTTTAGTGCTGCCACGTGGTATGTTGACATCATGATGACATCATCATGACACATGTCACTCTCTATGATTTCCACCTGGGCTGTACGGATGTTGATGTCATCCATATGGATGCCGACGTCAGCAGTATGGACGCCGACTCATCCCTGCTAACTGGGATGGGTTGACTAGAACTTTGAGCACTTATAACGTTTGATCCGTAACTTCATTTGACAAGATATTTGCATCGTTGGAAAGCTTGCGACGCGCTCTTCGCAATCATGTTTTTTAATATAGTTTTGGGAACTTTGATTTTTGCCCCTTTTGATGTCTGCTGAAGCCATTCTGAGTGTCCTGGTTGATTATGTGCATTCTAGGACACTTCTGCAACTTCTGTGATGTTCCATAGATCCATACGGATCAACCAGGTTGTTAGGCCCGTGGGATACTGAAGAGGCCGGTTGTCAGTTTTCTGAGAAATTTTCTCTAGGTGAGAGAATTGTTGGGAATTGATTTATCGAAGGTGCTAAACTGATACCATAGGTGTAGGTAGTGCCTGAGAATTGTTCAGATACCATATTGTAACATCCCCAACATCCAACTCGGCAATGCCACATAACATTTTCTGAACTGTATACAATTAAAACATATACACACAAAAAACTCTTGTGGAACTTTATATATAAAACTTAAAACATACAAATACATTTTGTAAATACACAGATTCATACGGAAATAACAGCAACATATACATGCAGCGTAGACAGGAAATACCCATAAATATAAAAACAAGTATAAACCACACACGGGAAAAACCCATAAAAGTAAACACATAAATAATAATGCATCATGTAATTTAACACACAATTGACACTTATCTTGGTAAAAATATCACCAACTGCATGCAGACCTTCCACCAGCCTCCCATCCTTAGACCACACTGCTCATCAGTCTCAGCAGTGGGTCACCCCCGAGATAGGACTAAACTCCACCCGGGTAAAGGGATTCCTAACCAGGCTGATGTATCTCAGACAACAGGAAAGAATCGGTCACAAGTGCCAAATAAAACTAACAGCCTACAGTCCCTCATTCCCCACATGTCTGTTGCACCCCAGGAAGTGTGCCCCTTCTCTGCTCAATAGTCCTTCGGCTTCCCCACTTCCTTTCTTGGCTTCAACAACATGCCAGATAGTAAGTCTCAGAGCCCTGTAGCTGCAGTTTAGCACCTTAGGGAATCAATTCCCAACAATTCTCTCACCTAGACATATTTTCTCACGGGCATGACAACCCACCTCTTCAATCTCCCACGAGCTTGACAACCCGCTTCTTCAGTCCAACTCCTAAGATAACTAGGTACAGATAAGTGTATGGGTATGATTACAAGTGTAGTGATAGTAACAGAAAGGTACCGAGGATAGCTGAATGAGTGAGTGCATGATCATGGAATGAATGGGAAAATTAACTAAGTCCAAGTTATATGTATGCATGTTCCCAACTTGACACTTGTCATGTTGAGAGCTACTTTAGTCCATTTGTCCCCATCCATAGAACTTAGGATAAAATAATTATCCAAACTTTATACTTTAAGGAATATTAATATTATATTCCTTTTTGGTTTAATCTCCCTAGCTTAGCCCTTTTCTTTAACTTTATCCCCCCATTTCTCTAACTAGTGAAGTTTAGTCCCGCATACTCTTTTATTATGGTCAGTATACATGCAACGATGTATTATATTAATGATGAGACATATACAAAAATAGGCTCACTAGCCTTTAGCATCTAGGCTCTCCGGCCTAATTCAACAATAAGCCTCCTAGCTTATAATAATTGGCTCAGCAACCCATACAACATAACATATACACCAAGGCTCCCTGGCCTCAAAATCGCGTGCACTTAAGTTTGTTGTGCACGGTATCCTCGAATGTGCACACTTCATCATTTTAGTGCACAGTACATGTGTGCACTATACCATGAAAGGTGCATGCAAAATGATATCAAACAACTCACCAACTTAAGTACATTTGCATTTTCATTTACAATTGGGGTTTGACCTAGGGGTATTACAATCCCCTCCCCTTATTTATGCATTGTCCTTAGTGCATTATGTACACATATACAACCAAATTTTCAAAAGTCCTAAAAAATATGCAGGTATTCTGCCTGCATAGCATCTTCATGCTCCCAAGTTGCATCCTCAAGACCGTACCAGGTCCATTGGACCTTTACAAGCCCTATTGCTCGATTCCGAAGCTGTTTGATTTTCCATTCCAGAATGTGTACCGAATGTACTTGGAAAGCACCTTCTTTCTCCACCTGAATCACATTCCCATCAATAACATGATTAACATCAAGTATATATTTCTTAAGAAATGATACATGAAATACATTATGAATGGTCATTGATGTAGGCAAGGAAAGCATGTATGTTACAGGCTCAATCCTCTCTAGGATTTCAAACGACCCACAATAAAGAGCTGCCAACTGTTTTAACCCTATAATTTATAGGATCAAATGTTGATTGTAATTTTATCCCTTTAATTTTTTTGACTTGAAGACATTGCTGCATTCTAAAAGGAAAAAGAAAAGAAAAAGGAATGAAAAGAAAAGAAACAGAAAAAGAAAAAATGAAAAAATATAAAAGAGGGTAAAAGAAAAAGGATTAAGCCCCATGAAATGACAACGACTTGATCCATACAGTTTAAACATGGTCAAGTCTTCTGAATTTAAGTATCTAGGATTAGTGAATAACCTTGGCTAAATTGTCTAACCTTAGCCAAGTAATCAAGTTAGTTAGTGAATAAGTTTGACCAAACAGTCTAATCTTGGTCAAATAGCCCCTAGGTAGAGTATTTTCTTAGCCCAATAGTTCAAGTTGGGCTAAAGGCACAAAGGAGTAGGTTAGGATATAGGTTATTTGTTTTCTTTTCAATAAAATGTGCAAGATGATCGATGGAAAGTGCAGGATCTTGATGATGAAATGTTTTTCTAAACCCCATGGCGATAAAAAGCAAAAGAAGCTGCGCGAAAAACCCACAAAAAGTCATTTAGCCTAATTTCTGCATCATATATTGAATTGTTCCCTGGAGATTAAAGACCGGGCCTAGATCTACGACTTAGCTATTGGTGCCCAGATCTACGGTCCACAGGATATTCCAGACCCCCTCGATCATTTGACCTTTAACGGTGGGGCGGGGGTCCGAAAAGGTGTTTAAAAGGTGCGCTTAGATCTACGGTCATCCCGTTAGCATTTAATCAGTTGGTCCACAAGAGATTCCAGACCCCCTCAACCATTCTACCGTTAGTGGTGGGGGGGGGCGGGGTCCGACATGGTGTTTAAAGAATGTGCCCAAATCGGCGGTGGATCCAACTCCGCCCAGATCAACGGTCAGCAAAGGATCCTGGACCCCCCCGACCTTTCAACCTTTAATGGTGAGGGGGGGGTCCGGAATAAAGAAAAGTCCAGGCGGGCCCCATCCCAATGTGGCATCACCTCATTGCATCCTAACTCCCCTATCCAAACATTTGAAGCCTACCATTTGTCCAACTCACCACTATCATCCCGAGGTGACATATCCCACAACTACCCTCTACCAGTTCCATGTCACAACCTTGTCAGCATGTCCTCTCCAACTAACCGTTACATGTTATATCCATTCCATTCATCTGCCAATCGCCTTTTTGCACGTTAATCATTTTCACACATCAGATGTCCTTCACCTTACCCTCTCACGCTCTAAATGATCCGTTGGCCATTTTATGACTGGCCACATACTCATTGTTCATATGACCTGTCTGTGTTCGCCCAACGGATACCCATTCACTCAAATTCAACCCTGTTTCGGTCAGTTTCCATTCCACTCACATTCCCTACGTATCAGAGACTCGTTTTCCTTCACCTTTGCAACACCTCATCCAACCAGAGTTTTTCATCTACTAACGTGTGTTCAGTGTGCAGGTACCGGAGGAAATCAATGGTGCCCAAAAGTAAAAAATCAAATGTAGAGGAAAATCCTTTTCTCCCACCTCCTGTCGATCTCGACTGGATCCTATTAGCAAACAAAGACTATCTAATCTCAGAAACCAAGTTTGAATTCGACTTTGTTGAGCTACAGTCATGGCTCAGAGACATCTTCATCGATCAGAGCAATGAAATCGGACTTTGGCAATCAAATATCCGTCTGTATCTTTTTCCCCAAGTCTATCACTTTCCTGAGTTCGCCCTCAAGTGCCAAGCACACTACCTCCCTGATCAGAGAGCCATTATATCTTCATATGGAGAAACCCTTTTCCTTATTTCACCCGATGCCATCGATCATATGATGCAAGTGCCCAGAGTCGAACCCCGTTCTCCCCTCACAATTTAAATCCTGACAAAATTGTATCAAAACCATACCTTTCCCCAAAGAGAATAGATATCCGAGTTGTTCCTTCCACAAGATGCCCAATTCCCTAAGAAGAATCCTCCCTATCACTTGTCTATATTTTTCGAAAAGGAAAATCAGATTATCTCAACATTGTGTTGTTTGCTTGGTTATTTCTCAGATGAATGGGTGGATGAACCTATCTTAGGTTTCCTGTCCATTTTCTCTGCCGAAGAGTAAATGGCCACCCATTTCAACTACAATGGTTTCTTGGCTGAGAACCTGCACGACCAGCTGGAAAATATCCCTACAAAAGGCATGTTCCGATATTATTCAATATTGGCCTACATGTTCATGTTCTATCAAGCGGACAAATTTTTCTTTCACATGCAGAAGATGGACAAAGAAGGAAAACCTCAAGCGGTCACTTTATGGACGTCACTGCTCAGGAGAAGCTCCATCGAGTTCACTTTCAAACAATTCATTGAGCTATTCTATCATCCAATGGTAGGCATGCTTAGTGGAAGACTGGAGCCGAGGATAAACGAGGAGATCCAAAGGGTTCTACACCTTTAGGATCTTGCAAAGACTGGGGACTGGTTCCTATACTAGAATCACGCAGAAATTAGAGTGTATGGGTGTGAACTAGCTCCATACAAGTTGCCCAAGTATGTGCCTATTCGAATATTCGCACTGGAGTATATTCGTTAGATGATAAACTCAAATGATATCCATTTTGTGTCTCTAAATAAAAAACAACAGATGAGGATCAAGGGGCAAATAGAACCGTTTATCTGCAATAGTCGAGCTATTAGGGAAGAGGTAGATAAATTATTGAGTGAAATGAAATTTAGCACAAGTTTTATTTGGCGATATGACCCCAGTGGGATCATTGTAGAGATGAGATCCAAGAACAAAAGTTCACCTTATGCTCACACTCTCAAACCAGAAATTGAAAAATATGTGAACCAGATAGCGTGGGAAACAAACACTCTGGTAGATACAGAGCCACAGGAATCCCCTTTAGTCTCTTTTTCACTGACTTCCACTCCACAGGTACCCAAGGAAAAAAGGAAAAGGAAGGATGATTAACTGTCAATCACTGAGGTATCGACAAAAGATTTTCAGGTATACAACAGGAAACCCAAAACCACTAATGCTACTCACATGTCTGGTGAGGAAGAGCCCTACTTTGCCACAGTGATTGAAAGAAGACAATGGGTGGTGTCAACTTCTTCTTCAAATAAGCATACAGAGATAGTAGTGACCACCCAAGCTCCACAAGGATCTGCATCTGTAAGAATTTTTAAGAAATATGATATGATTAAAAAGAAGAACCAAATGTTGACTAATAGCACCTACTCCCAGTTTTGGAAGAAAACCTCCACAGCACAACACAGACTATTTTCAGCCTTTGACACAGAGAAAGGAAGAATGCATTTGGCATTCCTGCAAGCACAGGTGCCTCAACCCAAAGAGATCATTGACTACAAGAGGTCAACTATTTTTTTTGACACTAAACAAGTCCATCCAGCTGACCAGATGGATTTGCACAGACAGACTGGAGAAATGGTTTTCTCCACATTAGCATATGCTTCCTCTATCGTAGCTAGGTTACATGTATCTTTAAGCAATGTTCAGACCCAATTGAAGTTAGAAAAGATATCCTCTTTTGCAAAAGACAACAGAGTAAAATCCTTAGAGGTGTTGGTGCTCAAGATAGGGTACGATCCCTCAAATGTAAAAGTGACAGAGGAGATGATAAAGAAGAAGAATGTTGACATTGCATCTCTAGGAAAACAAATGAAATTGCCACCAATAGAGGATTCACAAGCTAAAGAAATAGCCGAGGCAGAAAATGAGAAAGAAGAATTGTTGAAACTTATCATGCAGCAGAACACACAGCTCAGGGAAATGGAGGCAGATTTGGAAAAGTTATTGAAAGGGAAGGAACAAACGACTCCAATGGATGTCATTCCATTGAGTGAAGTTCCCATCATAGAAGTCAATACAATAGCTATGACAAAAACCACTACTGTATAAATTCCATCAACAACTCCATTGACAACACTGGAAAAACCTGTGGAGCTAGCAAAGTCCATGGAGGAAATGAATATGCAGGAAACAAAGATTAATAGGTTGAAAAGGGAGGTTGAAAATCTCCAAAAACTCAAATTTTATTTCCAAACAAGATACAATGTTGAGAGATAGGCAATAGAGAAGCTTAAGCAAGAAATACAACAGCTCCAGAAACAAACAGTGGGAGGTAAGACATTAGCAGAGGCTAAGGAAAATATCTGGACAAATATCTCGAAATCCATAAATGAAATTTGGCCCATGGTGCAAGTCATGTTCGAGCGACATGATCTGGTGTTAAAGAGTAGGTAGGCCATTGATAGGATAAGAACATAGTTGGGTGAGATGCCCTCGACAACAAACAAGATCATCAAGTTTCTGAACTCAAAAACCAGAGAAGAGCTGGAAGAACTGAAATTTGAAGACAAAACATAGACTATCCTCGAAGTAAAACGAGTGTTGAATAAAAAAGGATTAATGTTACAGTTGGCGAAAAAGGCTCAGAATATGGACATTGGAGTTTAGATATTTTTTAGCAAGATTGAAGACTTACAGAAAAAGGGTCTTCCCGATCTACGTGTCCTAAATGATAATTAATGACTTTGTCCGATTACAAGCAAAGGATCTCTACCATGGCCAAAGACAGTTCCAAGTTTTCAAGGATACAGGGAAGCATCACGGGCAAAGTATTCTTGGAGACTCTGTAGCATGACCTCAACAAACAACACGAAATCAAGTACATCTTCCTCATCAAGTTGACTTTCTCTAAATACACCGAGATGGATGAAGTCTACCGCCGGCTATTGAAAGTTACCATCCCGAGCACATAAAGATAGGATGAGTTGTGCGAATTGATTGAATAAAGGTAAAGCCTCATCCAGCTCAACGTCCAGTGCAGTCGAAGTCATCTGAATGACTCACCAACGATCTTCCCCGAAATTAGCATGAGAGATTTGACACATTGTCATTGGTTACTACATTTCTTCATTTTTTTAGTTAGTTAGTTAGACTCAAACTCCATCACGTCTTGATCAATATTGACAGGGTCGTTGTAACTTTTATTATAAATATTTCCAACTTAGAAGTATTGAGGGTTGTTGATATTTACGCCCAAGCAAGCTCTAATCGTTGTAATTTTTATCAAGAAGTTATCCCAGTAATACAAAGAGAAGTTTCATAGGATTCCTACGTGTTCATCGTTGGTGAAGTTTCTTCTGTCTACGTAAAAGTTTTTCCTTCTCTGTTATCATATTGTCTTTCTAAATCTAATCTTTAAAAGAAGTTGAAGTTGCAGAATTTTCCATTGTGCACTCTGTTCTTAATATTTTATAGATTTAAACATTTTTTCTTCTGATGTTATAACAAATAAATTCTTAAATGCCTTTTTGGTTTTAACTGACATCTCACCTTTTCAGCAATACACCTTTATATTCCAAAAGAATCCAACGTTAGCACTATCTTGCCCTGTAAAACGAATCTTATAAAAGTTGTCTTTAACCTATATCTTTCTAAAACAGACCCCATAGCCCAATGGAAGCGTAAGTGATATTCAACCATTTCATTTAAAACAATACAAACAACTCGGTTATATTCTTTTTAACTAGCCTAAAATATTGAAAATCTAAACAAATCTAAAACTCATAGAGAGATCCCTCTCTGAAACTGGTAGGGCTAGCTCCCAGTTTCGAAGCGGTTGGTTAAGGTTACCTCTGTTATATTTCTTCTTACCTCACAACAACCTCTGGGAATTTACAGAGTGATAACATACATGGCTACCATACTGGGGAAGAACTAAACAAACTTTCCACCCCTTGTTTTCTTTTTCCTAGAACAAAGACAACTTTATTTCTGGAAGAAACACAAACTCTAAATTTTATCTGGAAATAATGTTCAGATGTTGTTAAAGTTTGTATATAAGTAGTTAAAATCTCCAAAGGAAGAATAAAATCAACAGTTCTGGCTCCCAAAAGAATTTCTACCAGATCACACCCTGACCCAGAACCTGCAATAGTAATAGATAACCCCGAAAGACTACTCAGGAAGAAAAACACTGCAAAAATTTCGAGACGTAACAGCTCACTTCCAAGGTCTTTGTCCATCCCAGAGAAGTTAGGTATTCTTCCAGACCTTGAGTCTGAAATCCCCTTCCAAACAAGTCTTAAACGAACAAAATCTGATAGTTTTGTCAGTAAAACAGTCTTGGACCAAACTGTTTTTGAGCCCAGGATCCCTGAGATATGTTCTCCTAGAACTGAAGTTGATCAACATTTTCACCCTGAGACTGATAAACTCGAAGACCTAGTCACAAATCTTGGTCAAGCCTTAGAAAAACTCCATCTTCAACAGTCCGTCAAACTTCCTTCTTTAACTATTCCTATTGTTTCTACTAAACCCACACCAGGTCACTCCATCCCTCCAAGCCCTTCGTCCTCTATATCTTCAAGCATTTCCTCCCCTATCACACAGGTTGTTGTTCAGCCTCCTCCACCAATCATGGTAGCAAGATATGCTCCATTGGTATTGGTTGCTCCTTTACATGACATGCCCCAAGATTATCAAACCAGACTCCCATAGTTTGATAGTACTGGTCCCTTGAATGCACAACAACATATTGAAAAAATGAACGATTACTTTGACCTGCAGGAAGTAGATGAGGCTGATGTGCAGATGAGATTATTTTCACAAGTCCTGACTGGAGAAGTGAAAAAGTGGTTCAAAACTTTATGCACTGCTACCATTACTGATATTGCTGGTTTTCATAATATTTTCCTTGACTGGTGGGAGGTAAAGAAAAATCCTCTCCAGATCCTGTCTGAATATGAGAACATCAGGAGGAACCCCGGAGAGACGTTGTAGGATTACTGCACTCGTTTCAACAATTTATGCAATTCTATCCCGACTGAAATCAAACCACCACAAGGTTTGGTGTTAATAAATTTCCCTGATGGTTTTGACGTCGACATGTCATATCAATTGAGGGAAAGAAACACAACAACTCTGGAAGACATGCAAATAAGTGTCGTCAATGTAGAAGCAAATCTTTTGGCTAGAAGGGCCAGACAAAGAATAGAAAAGAGGGTTACCATCAAAGAAGAACCTTCTACTTCCTCATCAGATGCCAAATTAGACTCTCTCACCAGAGCTATGGATAAAATGATGGAGAGACTCACCATGAATGATAGGAACCCACCTAGAGAAAACCAAGCTACCCCTCAAATTAGGAACCCCAACTTGAGAAGAAATCCACCTCAGATTAGACAGAGGGATCCTAGAGATCAATGGTAACAAAGGGGACCTGATCAGCAAATTAGACCACCTCTCCAGGAAAATTATGTTGATGATGGGGAGGAAGTAATTGAGGAGTTTGATGATACTCATATAAATTTAATGGGCAATCATGATCACAATCATGAATCTATTTTACTCACCCAGTAAGAACATGAAATCTTTCTCCTTTCACAAACATAGGTAAATGAGGAAGCTGAGAAAATAGAACAACAAGCCTTTGAGAATGTTATAATGGAGGTTCACAGGCAGTATAACTTGCATAGTAAGAAGACTAACGAGAATTCTCTGAAGAAGGCTGCTGAAACCAAGAAAACCTCAGAAAACTTTCCCAAGAAAGCCCCTGGGCGGAATGACGTTGAATCTCTCACGCAAAAAACTCCAAAAATTCTTAAGAGAACAAGTTGGACAGAATTTTCATCAACCACTAAAACAAGTGCACCTTCTCACAGTGTTTCTATCAATAAATCAGAAGTACAAGGTTTAAACAAAACCACTGCTCGTTTCAGCCTTGAAGGGGAACTAGCAAAATTGAAGATTCCCATTCCCCTCTCCAAGCTGATGAACAAGAATGCTTACAGGTCTCAGGTGATAAAATCTTTAAGCATCGAACCCGATATAGGTACCAAAGCCTTGAATGTCGGCTCTATACACCACTCTGACACCGTTAAACTTGTCGATGATCGACCTAAGCTCTTGTTCGGTCTTGAAGTTGATGGTCAAACTGATAATAGCACTGTGGCCCCTTTTTACATCAGCCTAAATATCCACAATCTAATATTACACAATTCTATGATGGATTTGGGCGCCTCTCACAACCTAATTCCCAAAGCCGTGATGGAAAAGTTGGGACTTGAGGTCACCAGCCCCTACAAAGATTTTCATTCTTTTGACTCCAACAAGGTCAAATGTATAGGCCTGATTAAAGACTTATGCATCACCTTGGCTCAAATCCTGACGAAGAGTTTGGTGATGGACATCGTCGTGGCAGATATCCCCCCCAAGTATGGGATGTTGTTGTCAAGGTCTTGGGTAGCTAAATTGAGAGGAAACCTGCAACTCGATATGTCCTATGCCACCATTCCAGTTTTTGGTCAACAGAGAAGACTTTACAGGGAAACATTGATGAAGTATATGGTCAGTAGTCAGGAAAAGCCACATAATTACCCACTGTATTCTGTGCACTCTGACCTAGATTCTTTCATTCTATATAACGACGGTGATTTTGAAGAACAAATTGCACAACTGGAGGATGATGCACCTGATCCAAAGGATGATAAAGAAGTGGTCGAAGTAAGAAACCCCATGATTGAAGAAAGTGAGGAATTGCCAACAGACTTCTGGAGCATGGACTTCAATGGTGCTGTGAGTAAAGAAGGGGCTAGAGCGGGAGTGTGGATGCATAACCACATATCAAAATACTCAGAGAATCATTCCTATAAATTGAACTTCAAATGTACTAACAACAGAGCAGAGTGCGAGGCTTTAATGCTCGGCCTGAAATTGTTGAAGAAGGTTGGTGCTAAGCAGATAATGGTAAGGGGTGATTCTGAATTGATGATCAAGCAAATCAAAGGTGAGTATGCAGTAAAACATCCCAGACTTAGAGCCTATAGGAATGTTGTTTTAGATGCTCTTCAATGCTTTATTGAGGTTGACTTGCAGGTGATGCCTAGGGGACAAAATATACTCGCAGACGAACTAGCTATGTCAGTAGATACCTGTAAAATCCCTTTTTGTCCCACTCGCAAGTACACAATGGAGGTGAAGTGAAGATCCACCGTTCCTAACAACATCAGATATTGGCAGGTATTTGGAAATGATGATCAAATTGAAGATTTTCTGCAATGTAAAAATGAGTTTGAATGTACAAACATAGATTTAGAAAACGGTGATGAAATTGTAAATAAATCTGCTTTTGAGAATAATAGTGTAAATACAATAGACATTGAAGAATTCCATGAAAATGATGTAGATTATGATATTTTGCAATTGAAAAATAATGTATTACCTAGAGGTTTAGTTATGTTGGAATATTTTTTTGATTTTAATGATGTGGCCAAAAAATCTAAAATTGAAGCTAGCGGTAAAGAGGTTGAAGATTGCAACATAGGAACAAAAGAAAACCCTAAAATGGTAAAACTATCTAAATCCCTGCCACCAGAGAAAAAAAGAAAATACATTGCACTTTTTAAGGAATATATAGATGTTTTTTCTTGGGGTTATGAGGACTTAAAATCCTATGACACAAGTATCATACAACACCGGATTCCCATAAAAGAAGAACGCAAACCTTTCAGACAGGAACTTAGGAGAATTAATCCTAAGTTGCTTCCTCTGATAGAGAAAAAAATAAAAAAGATGTATGATGTCAAGATTATAGTCCCCTTGATATTTTCTAAATGGATTTCTAACCTAGTTCTAACCAGGAAGAAAATTGGCGAGATCAGACTATGTATAGATGTCATAAATCTGAACAAAGTCTCCCTCAAAGACAATTACCCTTTACCCAAAATGGACCATATTTTACAAAAGGTGGTCGGATCTAGCAAGATCTCCTTATTGGATGGTTTCTCTAGTTACAACCAAGTTCTGGTCCATCCGGAATATCAAGAGAAGACAAGGTTTACCACACCCTGGGGAACCTTCATGTATGTGAAGATTCCTTTTGGTCTGATGAACGTTGGGGCTACTTTCCAAAGAGAAATAGATATTGCCTTTGTGGATGAGACTGGGAAATTTATGGTCATTTATCTGGATGATGTAACTGTTTACTCCAAATACGATGAAGAACATTTACTCCACCTCAAACGTGTGTTTGAGGAGTGTAGGAAATTTGGGATTTCATTGAATCCTAAGAAAAGCCTCTTCGGGTTAGAGGAGGGAAAACTACCGGGACACATAATCTCAAAAGATGGAATTAAAATAAATCCCAACAAGATAGAAGCCATCCAGAAGGTGGAACACACTAGGAACCTCAAAGAACTACAATCTTTCATTGGAAAAATAAATTTCCTTAGAAGATTCATACCAAACTTGGCCAAACTTCTTAGGAATATCATCAATATGTTAAAAACAGACACCAAAATCAAATGGAACACTGAGTCCAAACATTCATTTGAGCAAGTGAAACATTCTCTCACCAAATCTCCAGTTCAGATTAGCCCAAACTATACCAAAGACTTTTACCTCTTCTCCTTCGCATATGAGCACACTATAGTAACGATATTGTCGTTGAAAAATATTGAAGGGTACGAGCAATCCATAGATTTTTTTAGCAAAGCCTTAAGAGATGCAGCATTGAACTATAACATTATGGAGAAACAAGCCTTCTCTCTGGTAAAGGCTATGAAATATTTTAGGGTCTATATTCTCCACTCTCACACAATTGCATACGTCCCAAACACAGTGGTTAAGGATATCCTGACCTAGGATAATCCGGATGGAAAAAGAGGAAAATGGATTGCAGTTATTCTGGAATACGACATTGAAATAAAACCTACCAAATTGGTCAAAGGACAGGGTTTGGCCAAACTTATGGCTGAGTCTAATTTTCATGCTTTAGATATTAAATTTTTGGCTGCAGTAAATGGACCGGAAGAGCAAGCAACTCCAAACATAAAATAGGCATTCTTAAACTCCCCTTGGTACGCATACCTCATTTTTGTACTCCACAATTTACAGGCTCCTCCAGGTTTGACTAAGACCAAAGCTAGATTTATTAAATTGAAAGAATTGAAATTTTGTATTTTGGAGGGAAATCTCTATTGGAAATATCCTGGTGGTGTCTTTCTTACTTGCTTGTTAAAATATGAAGTTGACAAAGTTTTTCAAGATTTTCATGGAGGAGACTATGGTGGGAACCTAAGATAGAAGAACACAACCAACAAGATTCTGAGAGTTGGCTTTTACTGGCCTACTCTGTTTGCTGTAGTTCACCAGAAGGTTACTTCTTGCCACTAGTGTCAGATTTTTGAAGGTAAAAGGAAGCTTCTGCCACTCCCAATGAAATCCATCTCGGTTGAATCTCCTTTCCAACAATGGGGGATAAATTTCATTGGTGAAATACATCCTCCCTCTTCGGGCCAACATAAATGGATCCTTACGACCACTGACTATTTCACCAATTGGATCGAGGCTTTACCATGCATGCAAGATACTGACTCTGTCATCATCAAGTTTTTAGAAACTAACATTTTGTCTCATTTTGGATGCCCCAGAAAAATTATAACTGACAATGCAATGACTTTCAGATCCAAAAGGCTCATAGATTTTTGTAATCAATATCATATTACTTTGGGACACTCAACGACTTATTACCCACAGGGAAATGGGCTAGCTGAGTCTTCCAACAAAATTCTGGTGAACATTCGCAGAAAGACACTGCAGGAAAACAAGAAATCATGGCATAACAAGTTGGTTTTTTCACTCTGGGCTGATAGAATAAGCACCAAAATATCGATTGGTATGTCTCCATACCAGTTGTTGTATGGCATCGAAGCAATTTTTCCCCTTTCATTAGGAGTTCCTTTGATGACAGATTTGTAGGAAACACAAGAAGAACCAAATGATGTCCAACAAAGAATAAATCAAATGATCCACCTAATGAAATCTAGAGAAGAAGTTTACAACAGAACTCAAGTGATCCAGGAAAATATTAAAAAGATTTATGACAAGAGAACCAAAGAGGATAACTTTGAATTGGGTGATCTAGTTTTGAGGTGGGACTCCAGAAATGAAGATAAAGGTAAACATGGAAAGTTCGATAGCTTGTGGAAGGGTCCTTACACCATTCAGGATTTTAGAGAAAATAATTCCTTTATACTTGCTAATAGTGATGGATCAAACTTGTCAAGGGGACCTATAAATGGCAGGATGTTGAAGCATTACTTTCCACCTCAGTAGAGAGATAACATTTCCATTCCATTTTACATATCATTTCTTTTACGAGTTGTTTTAGGTATAGATGTTTTTGTTCAGATGTTTGAATCCCACAGATAAGGCCCTAAGACATTGAAGATGTCATCAAAATTTTCGAAATAAAGCAAGTCAGATAACAGAAAAATCTGTAGAAGAAAATTTTCCAGGACAACAAGAAACAAAATTCTTGGCATCTCGCAAGGAGAATACCATCCCTAGGTGGAGCCACTATTATAACCCTATAATTTATGGGATCAAATGTTGATTGTAATTTTGTCCCTTTAATGTTTTTGACTTGAAGACATTGTTTCATTCTAAAAGGAAAAAGAAAAGAAACAGAAAAATGAAAAATGAAAAAAAATAAAATAGGGCAAAAGAAAAAGGATTAAGCCCCATGAAATGACAACGACTTGATCCATACAATTTAAACATGGTCAAGTATTTTGAATTTAAGTATCTAGTATTATTGAATAAGCTTGGCTAAATTGTCTAACCTTAGCCAAGTAATCAGGTTAGTTAGTGAATAAGTTTGACCAAACGATCTAATCTTGGTCAAATAGCCCCTAGGTAGAGTATTTTCTTATCCCAATAGTTCAAGTTGGGCTAAAGGCACAAAGGAGTAGGTTAGGATATAGGTTAGTTGTTTTCTTTTCAATAAAATGTGCAAGATGATTGATGGAAAGTGAAGGATCTTGATGATGAAATGTTTTTCTCAACCCCATGGCGATAAAAAGAAAAAGAAGTTGTGCACAAAACCCACAAAATGTCATTTAGCCTAAGTTCTGCATCATATATTGAATTGCACCCTGGAGATTAAAGATCGGGCCTAGATATACGACTGAGCTGTTGGCACCCAGATCTACGGTCCATGGGAGATTCCGGACCCCCCCCCCAATAATTTGACCTTTAACGGTGGGGAGTGGGTCCGAAAAGGTGTTTAAAAGGCATGCTCAGATCTACGGTCATCCCATTAGCGCATAATCAGATGGTACACAGGAGATTCTGGACCCCCTCGACCCTTCTACCTTTAGCAGTGGGGGGGGGTCTGACATGGTGTTTAAATAATGCGCCAAAATCAGTGGCGGATCCAGCTCCACCTAGATCAACGGTCAACAAAGGATTTCAGAGCCCCCCAGACTTTAGACCTTTAACGGTGAGGGGGGGTTCTGAAATGAAGCAAAGTCCAGGCGGGCCCCATCCCAACGTGGCATCACCTCATTGCATCCTAACTCCCCTCTCCAAACATTTGAATCCTACCATTTGTCCAACTCACCACTATCATCCTGAGGTGTCGTATCCCACAACTACCCTCTGGCAGTTCCATGTCACAACCTCGTCAGCATGTCCCCTCCAGCTAACCGTTACAGGTCATATCCATTCCATTCATCTCCCAATCGCCTTTTTGCACGTCAATCATTTTCACACGTCAAATGTCCTTCACCATACCCTCTCATGATCTAAACAATCCGTTGGCCATTTATGACTAGCCACATACTCGTTGTTCATCTGACCTATCCTTCTTCACCCAACGAATACCCGTTCACTCAAATTCAACCCCATTTCGATCAGTTCCCATTCCACTCACACTCCCTACGTATCAAAGACTTGTTTTCCTTCACCTCTACAACACCTCATCCCACCAGAGTTTTTCTTCTACTAACGTGTGTTCAGTTTGCAGGTACCAGAGGATATCAATGGCGCCCAAAAGTAAAAAATCAAATGTAGAGGAAAATCCTTTTCTCCCACCTTCTGTCGATCTCGACCAGATCCCATTAGTAGACAAAGACTATCTAATCTTAGAAACCAAGTCTGAATTCAACTTTGCTGAGCTACATTCATGGCTCAGAGACACCTTCATCGATCAAAGCAATGAAATCGGGCTTTGGCAGTCAAATCTCCCTCTGTATCTTTTTCCCCAAATCTATCACTTTCTTGAGTTCACCCTCAAGTTCCAAGAAGACTACCTCCCTGATTAGAGAGCCATTGTATCTTCGTTTGGAGAAACCCTTTTCCTTATTTCACCCGACGCCATCGATCATATGATGCAAGTGCCCAGAGTCGAACCCCTTTCTCCCCTCACAATTGAAATCATGAAAGAATTGTATCAGAACTTGACCTTTCCCTAAAGAACACAGATCTTTGAGTTGTTCCTTCCATAAGATGCCCAATTCCCCAAGAAGAATCCTCCATATCACTCATCTATAGTTTTGAAAAGGCAAATCAGATTATCTCAACATTGTGTTTTTTGCTCAGTTATTTCTTAGACGAATGGGTGGATGAACCTATCTTAGGTTTCCTATCCATTTTCTCTGTTGAAGAGAAAGTGGCCACCCATTGCGACTACAACGATTTCTTCACTGAGAACCTGCATGACCAGCTAACAAATTTCCCTACAGAATTCATGTTCTGGTATTCTTCAATACTGGCCTACATGTTCATGTTCTATCAAGCAGACAAATTTTCCTTTCACTTGTAGAAGATGGACAAGGAAGGAAAACCTCAAGTAGTCACTTTATGGATGTCGTTGCTCAGGAGAAGCTCCATTGAGTTCACTTTCAAACAATTCATCGAGCTATTCTATCATCCAGTGGTAGGCATGCTCAGTGGAAGACCGAAGTCGAGGATAAACTAGGATATCTAAAGGGTTCTGCACCTTTCGGATCTCGTAAAGAATGGGGACTAGTTCCTTTACCATAATCACACAGAAATCAGAGTGTATGGGTGTGAAATAGCTCCATACAAGCTACCCAAGTATGTGCCTATTAGAATATTTGCACTGGAGTATATTCGTCAGATGATAAACTCAGATGACATCCATTTTGTGTCTCTAAATAAAAAATAGAAGATAAGGATCAAGGGGAAAATAGGACCGTTTATCTGCAATAGTCGAGCTGCTGGGGAAAAGGCAGATAAATTGTTGAGGGAAATGAAATTCATCTCCAGATTTATTTGGCGATATGACCCTAGTGGGATCATTGCAAATATGAGATCCAAGAACAAAATTTCACCTTATGCTCACACTCTCAAACCATAAATTGAAAAATATGTGAACCAGAAAGAGTGGGAAACAAACACTCTGGTAGATAATAGCCACAGGAATCCCCTTCAGTCTCTTATGGTAGATAATAGCCACAGGAATCCCCTTCAGTCTCTTATTCACTGACTTCCACTCCACAGGTACCCAAGGAAAAAAGGCCAAGGAAGGATGATTCACCTTCAATCATTGAGGTATCCACATAATATTTTCAGGTATACAACAAGAAACCCAAAACCACTCATGCTACTCACATGTCTGGTGAGGAAGAGCCCTAATCTGCCACAATGATTGAAAGAAGACAATAGGTGGTGTCAAATTCTTCTTGAAAGAAGCAAACAACGATATTTGTGACCAACCAAGCTCCACAAGGATCTATTCCTGTAAGCATTTTTTAGAAATATGATATGATTAAAAAGAAGAACCAGATGCTGACTAATAGCACCTACTCCCAGTTCTAGAAGCAAACCTCCACAACACATCACAGACTATTGTCAACCTTTGAAATAGAGAAAGGAAGAATGCATCTGGCATTCCTACAAGCACAGGTGCCTCAACCCAAAGAGATCACTGACTACAAGAGGTCAACTACTGTTTTTGACACTAAACAAGTCCATCCAACTGACCATATGGATTTGCATAGACAGAGTAGAGAAATGGTTTTATCCACATTAGCACATGCTTTCTCTACCACAGTTAAGTTACAGGTATATTTAAGCAATGTTCAGACCCAATTGAAGTTGGAAAAGATATCCTCTTTTGCAAAATCCAACAGAGTAAAATCCTTAGAGGAGTTGGTGCTCAAGATCGGGTATGATCCCTCAAATGTAAAAGCGACAGAGGAGATGATAAAGAAGAAGAATGATGACATTGCATCTCTAAGAAAACAGTTGAAATTTCCACCAACAGAGGATTCACAAGCTAAAGAAATAGCTGAGGCAGAAAATGAGAAAGAAGAATTGTTGAAACTTATCATGCAGCAGAACGCACAGCTCAGGGAAATGGAGGCAGATTTGGAAAAGTTATTGAAAGAGAAGGAACAATTGACCCCGATGGAAGTCATTCCATTGAGTGTAGTTCCCATCACAGAAGTTGGTGCAGCAGCTATGCCAACAACCACTACTGCATAAATTCCATCAACAACTCCATTGACAGCACTGGAAAAAACTGTGGAGCTAGCAAAGTCCATGGAGGAAATGAATCTGCAGGAAACATAGATTAATAGGTTGAAAAGGGAGGTTGAAAATCTCTAGGAACTCAAATCTTATTTCCAAACAAGATACAATGTTGAGAGATAGGCAACAGAGAATCTTAAGCAAGAAATACAACAGCTCCAGAAACAAACAGTGGCAGGTAAGACATTAGTAGAGGCTAAGGAAAACATATGGACAAATATCTCAAAATCCATAAATGAAATTTGGCCCATGGTGAAATCATGTTCGAGCAACATGATCTGGTGTTAAAGAGTAGGAAGGCCATTGATAGGATAAGAACAAAGCTGTGTGATATGCCCTTGACAGCCAACGAGATCATCAAGTTTTTGAACTAAAAAACCAGAGAAGAGCTGGAAGAACTGAAAGTCAAAGACAAAATAGAGACTATCCTCAAAGTAAAAAGAGTGTTGACTAAAAAAGGATTAATGTTACAGTTGGAGGAAAAGGCTCAGAATATGGACATTGGAGTTTAGAGATTTTTTAGCAAGCTTAAAGCCTTACAAAAAAAGGGTCTTCCCGATTTACGTGTCCTAAATGATAAATTAATGACTTTGTCCGATTTCAAGCAAAGGATCTCTACCATGGCCAAAGACAGTTCCAAGTTTTTAGGGATACGGGGCAACATCATGGGCAAAGCATTCTTGGAGACTCTGCAACATGACCTCAACATACAACACGAAATCAGGTACATCTTCCTCATCAAGCCAACTTTCGCTAAATACATCGATATGGACGAAGTCTACTGCCCGCTATTGAAATTTACCATCCCGAGCACACAAATATGGGATGAGTTGTGCGAATTGATTGAGTAAAGGTGAAGCCTCATCCAACTCAGCATCCAGCGCAATTGAAGTCATCCGAATGACTCACCAGTGATCTTCCCTGAAATTAGCATGAGAGATTTGAAACATCGTCATCAGTTACTACATTTCTGCATTTTGTTGGTTAGTTAGTTAGACTCAGACTCCATCATGTCCTAATCAACAATGATAGGGTTGTTGTAACTTTTATTATAAATATTTCCAACTTAGAAGTATTGAGGGTTGTTGATCTTTACGCCCAAGCAAGCTCTAATCGTTGTAATTTTTATCAAGAAGTTATCCCAGTAATACAAAGAGAAGTTTCACAGGATTCTTGCGTGTTCATCGTTGGTGAAGTTTCCTCTATCTACGTAAAAAAATTTCCTTCTCTGTTATCATATTGTCTTTCTAAATCTAATCTTTAAAAGAAGTTAAAGTTGCAGAATTTGCCATTGTGTACTCTGTTCTTAATCTTTTATAGATTTAAACATTTTTTCTTCTGACGTCATAACAAAGAAATTCTTAAATGCTTTTTTGGTTTTAACTGACATCTCACCTTTTCAACAATACACCTTTATATTCCAAAAGAATCCAGGGTTAGCACTATCTCGCCCTGTAAAATGAATCTTATAAAAGCTGCCTTTAACCTATATCTTTCTAAAACAGACCCCATAGCCCAATTGAAGAGTAAGTGATGTTCAACCATTTCATTTAAAACAATACAAACAACTCGGTTATATTCTTTTTAACTGGCCTAAAATCTTGAAAATCTAAACAAATCTAAAACTCACAGAGAGATCCCTCTCTGAAACTGGTAGGGATAGCTCCTAGTTTCGAAGCGGTTGGTTAAGGTTACCTCTATTAGATTTCTTCTTACCTCACAATAACCTCTGGGAATTTACAGAGTGATAACACCAACTTTGAACAATTTTCCAACTTTAGGGTACTTCTGTTGGCCTTCACTTTCAACAATACATGGTTCCCCACTTTATATTCCCTATGAGTTCTTCCCTTATCAATATAGATTTTTTTCCTGTCTTGGGCAACCTTTAAATTCATTTTTTATTTTCAACATTTGGTCTTCCATTTCCCTGAGTAATTTTGGCCCAACTACTGCTCTATCTGCTGGGTTGTCCCAACTTATCGGTGTGTTGCACCTTCTGCCATAATGTGTCTCAAATGGGCTCATCTTTAGAGATTTTTGGTACCCATTGTTATAAGAAAACTCTACTAAGTGTAGGTAGTCTTCCCATTTTGATGGTTTATCCATCACATACATCCTCAACATATCCCCAATCAATTGATTATCCCTCTCTGTTTGTCCATCCGATTATGGATGATAAGTTGTACTAAAATTCAAATTTGTTCCAAATCCCTTAAATCAAACAACTCCAAAATCGATCCATAGGGCTTATAAAGGTCCAATGGACTCGGTATGGTCCTAAGGATGCTACTTGGGAGCATGAGGATGCAATGCTGGAAGAATAACCACATATTTTTTAGGATTTTTGAAATTTTGGTTGTATATGTGTCCATAATGCACTCAGGACAGTGCATAAATAAGGGGAGGGGATTGTAATACCCCTAGGCCAAACCCCAACTGTAAATGTAAATGTACTTAAGTTGGTGAGTTGTTTGATATCATTTTTGTATGCAGCTTCCATGGTATAGTGCACACATGTACTGTGCACTAAAATGATGAAGTGTGCACATTCCAGGATACCGTGCGCAACAAACTTAAGTGCATGTGATTTTGAGGCCAGGGAGCCTTTGTGTATATGTTGTGTTTTATAGGCTAGTGATCCAGTTATTATAAGCTAGGAGGATTATATGTGGAATTAGGCCAAAGAGCCTAGATTCTAAAGGTCAATGAGGCTATTTTTGTATATGTCTTATCATTAATATAATACATCACTACATGTAGACCGACCACGATAAAAGAGTACGGGGGACTAAAATCCACTAGTTAGGGAAAGGGGGGGGCTAAAAGTTAAGGAAAAGGGTTAAGTTAGGGAGCTTAAGACAAAAATGAATATTATATCAATATTCCTTAAAGTATAAAGTATAGATAATTACTTTATTATAAGTTCAAGGATGGGGACAAGTGGGCCAAAGTAGCTCCCAACATGACGAGTGTCAAGTTGGGAACATGCATACATATAGTTTGGACTTAGTTCATTTTTCCATTCATTCCATGATCAGTGACTCACTCATTCAACTGTCCTCCATACCTTCCTGTACTTGTACCGATATTCGTACCCATACCTGTATCTGTACCTGGTTAGCTTGGGAGCTGGACTAAAGAAGTGGGTTGTTAGGCCAGTGGGATCCTGAAGAGGCAGGTTGTCAGGCCCGTGAGAAATTTCTCTCTAGGTGAGAGAACTGTTGGGAATTGTTTTCTGGAAGGTGTCAAACTACAACTACAGGGCTCTGAGACTTCCTGTTCGACATGTTGTTGAAGCCCAGAAAGGAAGTGGGGAAGTCGAAGGAGTGTTGAGCAGATAAGGGGCACACTTCCTAGGGTGGGACAGACATGTGGGGAATGAGGGACCATAGGTTGTTAGTTTGAGTTGGCACCTGTGACAGAGTCTTTCCTGTTGTCTGAGATACATCAGCCTGGTTAGGAATCCCTTTACCCAGGTGGAGTTTAGTCCCAGCTCGAGGGTGACCCACTGTTGAGAGTGATGAGCAACGTGGTCTAAGGCTGGGAGGTTTGTGGAAGGTATGCACGCAATTGGTGATATTTTTACCAAGATAAGTTTCCATTTTGTATTAAATTACATGCTACATTATTATGTATGCGTTTATTGTTATGGGTTTTTCCTGTGTGTGGTTTATACCTGCTTTTATATTTATGAGTAATGCCTATCTATGCTGCATGTATATGTTTAATGTTAATTCTATATGAATTGGTGCATTTGCAGAATGTATTTGTCTGTTTTAAGTTTTATATATAAAGTTCCGCAAGAATTTTTGTGTTTATATGTTTTAATTTTGCATACAGTTCGAAAATGTTATGTGGCATAGCCCAATTGGACGTTGGGGATGTTACATTTATTATCAACTCACAATTTATTCCCATTAAGTAATGGCTTTACGTTTTCAATGCATGAACTATGGTAGAAAGATCAAAGTCATGCCAATCTATAGAAATTTGTTTTCCAAGTCATGCCAATCAATAGAATTTTTTTTTCCAAGTCATGCTAATCAATAGAAAAAAAAATTCCAAGTCATTCCAATCAATAGAATTTATTTTTTTTGAAAGGTAAAGGAGAGGGTGTGTTGGATGAAAAATCAAAATTAAAACATTGAGAGAAACCAAGAAAAACCAATTAATTTGGAATTCAGACTAGAGTGGATAAATCATATCTACATGGCTGACAAATGGGACCCTGAATCTTAGGTTGCTTGGGTAATTACTGAAGCATTACTTGAGCTTACCTGGGCTAGGTGAGATTCAAATATAGAGGGGCCTTCTTGGTGAATAAAATAAAAGATTTGAAAGAGTAATATTTTTAACTCATCACCACAATCTTAAAAAAAATGTTGAAACTTTAGCCTTTTCATTTTGTATGTAATTGTTGATTTATGTCTTTGTCTGTATTTTGTTTTCATTTCTGAGGAATATATATATATATATATATATATATATATATATATATATAAAGATCCTATAGGAATTCAAATTGTGTTTTGGCTCAAATTTATCCAAATAGTTCATATTGGTTTAATATGTTGGTTATTAACTGAGTAATTTTCTCTGGAAATTTAAAACTTAAAGTTTAAATTTAGGTATATTGTGTCTTGAAAACTCTTCTGTTGATGCAATGTCACTGAAAATAGACAAAATACAAACTCTAAGCATTACTCTTGGCAGGGATTGTAATGGGTATGTTTTTAATAGACTTTGCACCCATGCTTTCTCTCTCCTAATCTGCATTACTGCATGTAACAAATTGATCCTAAATTTATTTTCTATTTTGTCTTTCTAATTTATAGACATTACTTATCTATTTTTAAATTCCTTAATGTAACTACAAGCCCACATGCTCTCCTATCATGTTTTGCTTGCTTGATATCATTGACTAAACTATTCTAAAGTATGTCTAGAAACGGTACTAAAAATTCATAAGAAATATCAGCAAGCTGATGTGTCCAGTATTTCTAAAGTGGACCTTGTGATGTTTTTGAGAGGTCAAAGGTACTTGGTATCCTTCTCTTTTTCATTGAAGGTATGTTGATATTTTGTAAAACAAAAGTATAGTTGTAGATCTACAATTGTAATACACGAAAAACACTATATTTTATCTAGCTAACTGTTTAGTTAACAGGATCATAGGTACAACTACAATCTTTTCTATTTACAAATTGTATTTCCCTTTTAAACCACCAGAGACTCTTCAAAGGAAGAAAAAAATTTCTAACATCCTTGCAGCCTCAAAATAAAGAGTTTGTTGGCTAATCAAATGCCAAAAGTTTCTACATCAATATGTTTATGGTAACTCTACCTTGAAAAAAATATGTATGAGTATGCAAGCAATAACACTAAGGTTTCAAGCAAGCACCAAAGTTATCAGACCAAAGCATCTGTATCAACATTTGTAAATTTTTTTCTTCTGAATTATGTCAATCAGAAAAAAAAATTGCACTTATACAACCATAGAACTATTTTAATTTGGAAAATCCTAAGTTTTTGGATAGGCATATGCTCAAAGGGGAGCACGAGAAATCTAGATCCTAAAGATGTAGCAACAAATATATTTAAATAAGTGGAATCTTTTTAGTTTTCCTCCTTAAATCATCTCAACCAATACCATAACATTGTAGCTTGCAGTGGCTACCCACTCGAAGACATTGTTGGAATAGATAAAATTTTGGGAGGGTAGTATATTTGGCTGCCATTGCAATCTCCAAGCAGTTGGTTAAGCCACCAGGGAAAATGCTCAAAGATGTCTCTGTTCTTAAAGAGATTTCAATGTCCCAAAATGTGAATGTGATCAATAAATGATCAATGGTTAATTGAAGTGTGTCTAGGTAAGGCAAGAATTTTTCCTATTAATATTTAAATGTCAATTATGATGGAGCTTAATTATTGATAAAACAAGGGAGTTTCTTACAGTAGAATTATTATTGTTTTTAATAAATTACTTTTAAGAAAATATTGTTGGCATCATTTGAAGATGTTGAATTCTTTCTTACAGTAGAATTATTATTGTTTTTAATAAATTACTTTTAAGAAAATATTGTTGGCATCATTTGAAGATGTTGAATTCATTATGGGTTTGCCTGGGAAACTTACCTAGCATTAAGTTTAAGTTTATAGTATATTCAAGGAATGCATCTCAAGTAAATGAGAAAATACAACACTTTCTGATACATGAACCCTTAACCAAAAACTATTTCCCTTTGTTTTGATATATATATATATATATATATAAGTGTAGTTCTTTGAAGTAATAAGCCTCTAGTATAAGATATTTGATGCCACAGTAATGGTAAGTACTCTACAAGAAGTGATGTTGATATGACTGTCGACAGAGTTATGCACTTTTGCACACAACTCTACATAGACCCTCACTCTATCAAGGTGGCATTGGGAACTTGGGCTCTACTCATCATAGGTAAGAGAAGGAGATTAACAAGCTCTTCCATATCAAGATTCAAGTAAAGAATACAAAGGTGGATGCTCTATTTTATTTTGGTTCAAAAGCCAACCTCCTAGCAGAGGATCTAGTAAGTAAGCTTAGTCAACTCAAGTGATGTGATTCCCAGGTTTTCTTTTATTTGGGAAAGTTTAATCATTGTACATAACCTTACAATGAAATTAATAAGTGATGGGAGGCGCTTTGAATTGATGACAATGTCAACAAAATCCCAATGGTGAACAAAAGCTGTAGTTGTTGAAAGTTTAAATTCTAGAGACATCGACTCTAGCAATAAGGTGTGGCCGGTTGTTGTTCATGTGCACAGTAGGACAACTGTATATTGTTGGGAGAGTGGATTGTGTATGAGGGAGTGCTTGGAAGTTAATTACCAAAGTAAATGTGGGGAATGATGCATCAAAATAATCTTACAAACTTTCAGTTATAAGGTTTGTTTCTAGAAATACATTTTAGATGATTTCCTTCTATCATAGATACACACTTTCTTTTGGAAGATAATCTCAAATTGCAAAAGAATCGGGCACTTTCCTCTTAGAGCCATAGCTGCCCAAAATCTAGTCCTTATATGTATTTTTATTAATTTTATTATCATTTCCATTCCTTAAAAGTTAACACAGAACAAGTTAGGGATGTGCCATGAACAACATACATTGAAGATTTCAACCACCAAACATAACTGAAAATTAAAAACTGGGCCGAAGATCAATGTGGGAAAGACTCAATTAACTTTTTAGGGTGGATAAAATGCCAACATTGCTCAATAACATGTGGAGATTGTATTTTAACTCTATATATTGTATATGGTAGAGGAGCTCCCTTAAGTAGAAGGATATATTTGCTTGAGAGTGCAATGTGGTCTTTTTCTAAATGCATACAATCAATTACATGTTGGTATTTGATACTCATTTTCTTTTTAGAACTAGGCATCTAATTTACTTAGTTAACTTGGTAAACTTTTGGGCTTTAGAAGGATAATTTTTTATTTTCTCTTTGCTCCAATCATTGAGTACTCCTTATATACATATGGCAGTTACATGGACAAGTGGATATGGGGACTAAAGAAAGATAGTTGGGATTCCTTTTGTGAAATTATGTTTATTTTGGATATAATGTATATATGTATGGCCTGTTATTAGTAGGGAGGAGTTTAAACAATCTAGCTTAAAAATTTTGTCATATACTTTAAGTTGTTTTAAACTCAAATTTTGATTTGTATAGCACAAGTCTTTAGGAGCTGCATAAAAACTTGAGGCCAAGTTTTGTTCCAAGGAGGGAAGGATGTAAGTGTTGGGCCTCAGAAATGTCATATTTTCATCCACCTTTTCGTTCACTATTCCTTACATTTCATCATCCCATTAACCTTTTATCATACCATTTTCATACATACATTTGGGTTTCACCTTATTATTTTCCATTGTATTCATTTTAGTATTATAAATGAATTTGTGATTAAATATTAGAAATTAACATATTTTCATTACATATCAAGGTTGGATGAGTTTGATGATGAGTGCAGGCATATTTGAAGATTTCAACAAAGTCAAATATTACCACCTAGCCTCAAATTCGAATCTCATCTTCACTTTGAATAGTTGAAGAATATTTGGGACAATCATTCAAGCATATTCAAGAGAGAAGATTATGGAAGATTTGGTTGGCATATCTTATCTAAGATATGTGAGAAATGTATGGAGGATTTGAAGGGATCATATCTTGTCATAATGGGAAAGTAGTTGAGAGTGGTTGAGAGAATAGTGGATCTGTAAATTATGACACTCATGTATATAAGAGAAAGTTCTCTCTTCATGAGGGTAATCATGTTATTCATAATTGGAGGATGTTATTCGTAAGAGGTCATGTAATTCATAATTTAGTTTTGTAATTAGGAGAAGGGGATTCTTAGCTTTGTTATTCTTTCATGCTTTGTCATTTGATTCTTGTAATATAATTTGAGATTGATATATTGTGTGAGCTCACATATGTCATTTGTCGTTCAACTCTTCACATGTTGTATTGTTTTTCCCTTATGCAATTTCCTGCTTTCCTAGTTAGTCATTTGATGCTTTCCTAGATTAATTTCATTTCAACAATTTACATTAGATTACTTCCACTTCAGTCCTACATATATAGTGTGTGTGCTTTGTAAGACTGTGAACCTCAGATTGACAAATTAAATAGTTGGGCAAGTGCTACAATGGAATTAAATGACAATATTTCTGCCTAACATTTTGGCGCCATTGCCGGGGAAGCATGATGGATTGAGGTTTAGTTTGAATAGTCATGCTCCTAACTCTAAGGTGACATATGGGTAAGGGAATGTAGGGAGTGTTTCAATTCCTGCAAGCGTAAATGCAAATTTCATTTTTCACAAGTGTGAATTTCAATTGTAGCAAGTGTGTTTTCCACAACTATGGAGAGTATCTGTTTCAACAAGTATGATTTTCAATTTATTTTATTTTATTTTTTATTTGGGTGTTGTAAGAACCCCTTTTTCAATATGTTTTAACAATGAGTTTCAACTTGGAACTACTCTCTCAGATCCTCACAAAAGTCGGGATCTCCTCTTCTCTGGAAGATGAGATCTTGATAGTAATTAAAGATTCAAACACTCATCCAACAACAAATGAGGATTCAACATCTGAAGAACCCTACATATTTGATGACGAACAATCATTCAAGAAGGATATTGAGGAACATGAAGAGGAGTTACAACAAGATCTGAGGGAGGAAAAACGCGCCTATGAAAGCATTATCGAGCAATGGTTCCAGGTAAGCACTTGATTAGATAAATTTCATTTTTATTTAATTAGTTTTTCGTTACAACAAATAGATTTATTCACTCTCAAATATTACCATTATTTATTTGAAAAATCATCACTGAACATATTGTTGTTACCGTTGTGTGCTTGGCTCCATTGGATGTTTTCCGAGACATAACTAATTTTTAATTCTAATTAGTATAGAGTAGGTAGGTTTTCATTTCCAGTTTTGTTTTCTTAGAATAAGTATGCTCTCCTCCACACTTCAAGCGATCGTGAGGATCAGAAAATAGGGTGCCTCTAACAATTTTCAGAAATAATTTTAATTGTGGACAATAAAAAAATTCTTCTTAATCCATTTTTCGCGTACAATTTTTAATAAACTTGTCTCCATTTGCTCAAAATTTTCATTTAAATTCTTCTTAAAATTTCTTGTTTAAAAAATAAATAAATAAACTTTGTTGTGCATCCATCCTCAACCTGCAAAATAAAAAAAATACACATTAGGTGAATAAAAACAAACTGCATTCTTCATGCTAAAACAATTGATGCATGTTGAACAACCGCTAAAACTACATGCTAAAACAATGACTTTTAAGCTGAGACAGTGACCTCTATGAGTATTGCTCCATACAGAAACTTCGGATGAACTTTTGTGTGTTGGTTTGCGATGGATTGAACCATGTCTTCTTAGTCTGAGTTATTTCTGGTTTGAGCCACCATCTTTTCTCCTTCCTGAAGTTAAAACTTGCAACAAAACAAAAACAATACACTGGACATGACATGAGTATTAATAATATGATGCCCCAAACCTCTTGTACTGAGAACGCATTACTAAAAAAGATGAGAAATCTTAACAGTGTATTTATCCTTCGGTCTGGTTTTCTCCTTCGCCCTGCACTATTTCTAAATCCTTTTGTGGTTTGAACTATCTCCAGAACTTTTGATTGAAGTTTCACTGCCCACACCACACCTGTAATAGCCATGCTCTAACGCTTAGTCTCTGAATTATTTAGAAATTATGTGTAGACTGTCGTTTATCTCTTTGATTTTCTTATGGATCTTGATCCTGACCACCGAATCGGCTTTTATTGAAAAACAAGAAAAACAATCTTTATCCTTGCGTATCCTCAAGTCACGATCCACTCTTATGATTATCAAGTTCAATCTCAATTGAGTGGTTGAAGTAACACTATTTTGTGCAAGTCAAAACTAGAAATTTCATATTGCTATCATCGTCATCCTCGGAATGGGTTATCTTGGTATGTTTGTTGTAACTCCTCAAACGCATATCTCAACGATGATTTTTTTTGGTGTATCGATTTTATTCCTTCATGGTGGTAGCGAATATTGCAAATCCGTGAGTAAGATTGCATATCTGTGTAGATCCCAGTCCTCTTGACTTTCAGTTTTCTCTCTCACTCAACTTTAATGCACCATCGCCACATTTATTTTTGAAGCATTTCTACGAAGATCAGAGAGGATTTTGAGTTGCATTTCCTTCGGAAGTCTTTGAGTATTGGATCCATCCTAGTAGAAGCATAGAACAGGGCTATGGCGCTGACAACTGAGGACAATGAGTCTTTGACAGGAATCTTTCTGCTGTTCCAACTATGGCTCATCCTACAACCAAATAAGCTTCAGAGGTGGCAGGTAACATTAAATATCATGCCCATTACTCTCCTCATTTTATTCCTTTAAAGTTTGACCCTGAACAAGCATTTTATGCCACTGCAGAGAGTGCCCAATACTTCCTAATTCAACGGTGGAATGAAACCTATGCACATTTTCACAGAGAGGACCCAAAGCAAACATATTATTTCCTGCTAATGCTCTCAAATATCTATTGAGTATTGGTGGGCACCGATTTCCTTCGCCGCAAGGCCCAATTTGTCAACAAAGCCCAAGAAATCATGAAGCACACGTAATTGATGCGGTCTTGATCCCGTTTTACACCCACCTCTATCTCTTTCGTTTCCAACACCTACTCAACTCTACCTTATAACAATTACAAGCAAATATTATCGTGGTGCCCATGGTATCATTGTGGTTTATGATGTTACTGATCAGGAGAGTTTCAATAATGTGAAGCAATGGTTGAACGGTATTTATCACTATGCATGATCGAAAGTGAGTGAGTACCGTCTCCATGTGCTTTGGTGATTTGTTTTTCGCAGAAATGGCAACACCATTGATTGTAGGGGCAACAGTAGCTGGAGATGCGTTGGCAGGAAAATATGGCATTCAAGTGAGAATGTCAACAAGTTGCTTGTTGGAAACAAATGTGATTTGACTGCAGTTCATTATGATATAGCCAAGGCATTTGCAGATGAGATTGGCATTCCATTTTAGGAGACAAGTGCAAAGAATGCCACTAATCTGGAGTAGGATTTCATGACGATGGTTGCTGAGATCAAGAACATGATGGCACATCATCCTACCATGAATAACAACAGACCTGCTACTGTACAAATGAAATGACAACATGTTGTAAGAAAAGTGGTTGTTGCTCATAAGATTATTCCTCGAATAATTTTTACTGTAGTTGGTTTTGCAGAAGTCCAAGATAATTGTATGTATTTTGGATCACAGACAGGCAAGCTTTTGTTTTTGTTGAGATATCAACAATTGAAGACAACTAAAAACAAATTTATTGCAAGCTGGATCTTGTATTGTTTTGCGTTTGCAAAGGGCAACATCTTGCTTTTGTTCATGATAATTTGTATAGCAATGAATTATTGTACTTGTGCCTAGTTTATAAAATCATATATAGTGTTTCTTTTCTTTAGGGTTTGGTAAACAAACAAAACTTCAATAAAAAAAAAATTAATAATAAAATAACGAAACACAAACAATAAAACTTAACAAAAAGAAACAAAATAGAACACTAATATTTCTTTGTTTGTTAGTTTTTAATAACAAAAATTATTTTTGTTTATATATATGTTTTTGTTTTGTTTTATTATAAAACAAAAACAACAAAACAAGCAAAGAAAAACAAAAAAACAAAACAAAAAATTTATAAAAATATAAAAACACTTAAAAACTCAGAAAATTTAAAATTGCAAATGGATATTCCTGAAAACAATACGAACACATGATTTTACGCTTCAACGCTAATTTGTTTTCTTGAAGTAACTTTGACAGAAATCAATGGCGAAACAAGCCCAACGAAAAAAGGTATAAAACATATATTTTTCTTTGATTTGCCGCATTTACACTTATTTCTGCATGATATGTTTTTCACAAATCTCACAGTTTTCATGCAAGATTTGTACTAAGCTTTTTCAGGATTAGAGACGATCATAGTTTACTGCTGAAGTGATTTTCAAGAATCAAAAAATTCTTCAGAGAACACATGCCTTGCTAGAGAGCTTAAAGGAGCTGTTACTCATCAAAAGCATCATGACGTTTGCTGATACACAACAACATTTTGCTGATACACATAAATTTTTTGTGCATCCTGATGTTTGTTGTTACACATAAACATTTTGCTGATACACAACAACATTTTGTTGATACACTAAAACTTTTTGTGCATCTTGATGTTTGTTGTTACACAACAACTTTTTGCGCATCTTGATGTTTGATGTTACACAACGACCATGCTGATACACCATGTTGCGATACCCATATTTCAACATTTTGCCAAATTTCATGCTGAGACACTATCACATTTCTCCTTCAAGGCTGATTAGTCATCCTGGTATTGACACCCATCTTCCATTGCCTTATCCTTCACAATTTCACACACTTATTTTTCTGAATCGCATACACTCATTTATCTTTTTCAGTTCATTTTTTCCTTTCTAGTTTTCCTTCTAAATAAAACAAACCCCCTTTCCATGATTACATTTCCTTGCCATAAACCCTGTTACTACTGAGATATTTACATCTATAGTCCTACCACTCTTTTTATAAACCTGTGTTGACTGATGTGGGATTCCTTAAGGCCCACCTTTCAACAGTCTTTCCCCATCGAACTTGACACCTTATCTGGGATATAGACTAGAGTTCCTTTTGAGTACCTAGAGGCTTGCATGCCTTAATGGCAAGCTCTCTCGCTAGAAATCATGGGAATACATCAATGTCCCTTGATCATTAGATCTTGCAAGTGGCTCGACATCAGCCCATCTATTCGCACTTCGCAAGATGTACTCAGGTACCTTGACACTCATTGACATCACTGGTGAGTTTGTTTCGCATTGGTTAACGACATTCATCAATGGTCGGTAATCCAATGATTTCTCTTCATGCTCAACATCAACACATTTATTCACATGACTAGAATTGTACCATCGATTTGTAGCAGGTGAATACTTTACACTTTTTCATGATCCCTTCAGCAATTCCAGCAGTTTGATTTCGGATCTATGAGAGTACCACAGTTCCATATTCTCTGCCTTCCACATTTCTCATGATTCAACAATAGCAATTCAGATTCCTTCACTTCCCATAATCCAATTACAGAAGCAGTCGCATTAGCAGTTCCATTTTCTTGATCTTGAAATAGTGACACCTTCCATCTTCCATCAATAGTCAGATATTCTTTGCTCCAACAGTTAGAGTAGTTGCAGCTACAACGCTAGTCACGTTTTCTTGATCCAGCAGCCGCAACAACTACATCTACTTTTTTGGTAAGTGGAGGTATGTTCTTTTCTAAGCTTTAATCACACAATTCCTTATATGTCGACTTTAGTATTTTGGAAAATTTCCTCGCCATGCTCTCTTTCCTTCCATGACCTACACTAAGTTGCATGAGGGCATGCAACCGATTCAGTTTGGGGGGGGGGGGATATATTCACTACCTATTCACTACTAGTATTCCATTTTCCCACTATTATCACTCCATTTTTCATCTCATTTACTGTTTATCAAATTTTCTTTTCCAATGACACTTTGTTGCATTTCGATTGATATACATATTGGCATGATTCATCAAGATAAAGAAAAGGCTTTTGTATACTTAGTGATGCTCTCTTTGTAATATACTAGATATAAAATGTATGCAGAATAGAAATAAAATGCTAGTAATGGAAGAATAACAACAATATAACCAGAACATTCACCACAATAACACTTAAATGATATAAGAATAACAACAAAAATATCACTTTGAATCTAAAAGCAATGTTCACAGGCCTCTTCGAGGGGGCAACCTCCAGTTGAGAAGAGCTCTATTACAATAATATCCAAGCTAGGGTTCTCATACCCTCAACTCCTATTTATACTAAAAAGAAGCATCTAGAGGAAGATCCTTCTAGAAGCGGAAGATTCTATTAGGTCTTCTTAGATCTGCCTTATTCTATTTTATTGAAAGGCCTTATTAATATTGACCTTTATTACATCCGAATATATTGTTCTACCTATGTGCGTGTTAGGACCCTAACATGTCTGCCCCCTTAAAAACAACCTTGTCCTCAAGGCTTGAGATGAGGAAATTGCTGCAGAATGGTAGTTGGTTCCCAAGTGGCATCTGTTGGAGTTGTATCTTTCCACTAGACTAGCACTTCCTTGATGGTTCTCTGACGTAGGCGACGCTCAGGCTTGTCCAAAAATTCTTCTGGTTGTAGCCAAATGGATCCTTCTTCAGCTAACTCTAGAAGGTTGGTTTGAGTTTGACACTTAGCTCCAATCACCTTCTTTAAACATGAAACATGAAAAACTGGATGTAGCTTCAAATGGTTGGGCAAAGCTAACTGATAGGCAACTTGTCCCACACGCTTGAGCATGGTATAAGGACCATAAAGTTTGGGTGCTAGCTGATGCAGGAGCTTCGTTGGCAAGCGCACAGGGGCAGGACCACTCAACATGTGTGAGTTCTTCCAGAAATTCAACGTTGACAGTTGCAACCGATTTTGAAATCCACCTTCACTCAGTGCCAGAATTCACCTTTGGAGGCACGCTTGAACTGATGTCGAGTTTTACCCTGTGAGGCACATTTTGAAAATTGTAAACAGAGCAGGAGTTTCCACTTCGGCTTTGGAATGTGACTGAACTACGATAGTGTAGGACGAATCTTAGAGTAGGCAAGTAGCCAGGGGAAACCCTAGAAACATCTTTGAGTAATGTAGAAGTTTACACACCCAGTTAGAGAGAGCTGGAATACAGAGAAAAATTAGTTGTAAGAGGGAACTGTGAGTTAGCAGGAGAAAAATGTTTTTGAGTTACTGTAATTTTGAATGTAATCTGTAGCCATTGGGCACTTGTGAATATAACAGAATGGAAAATTGATCCAAATGTGTTGTGCTTGGATTGTGTGTATTTTCCTGTTATTTTCTATTTTATAAACAAGTGAATGGAACTGTGAGATTTTGGCAATTTTCAATTGTTTCTCTTCATTTGGAGCTCTGCAAGGTGTGCATCGAGCCAGACAGGAACGTTGTGGAATTGTTTTCTCTTCACTGGGAGCTCTACAATGTGTGCATCGAGCCAGAGAGAAAACACCGTGAATATGAGCTATCGAACTCCCTTAGACGCAAGGAGTGCATCGGAGTCGGAGTCTGAAATAGAAAAAGCTCAGGAGGAATAACATTTTGTAAAGTATTATCAGGATCCAGGAACCCATTCCCTGGAAGGAGCGAAGATCGAGTCTTCGCAGACTTAGAAATATCCTAAGTCAAAATCAAGTAAAATCTCAGGAGGAAGAACATCGTCGAGCGTTGGATCGAGGTGGAAATCCCTGCAGGCCGTCCGATTGAAGGAAGGAGCACAGGCTTTAACCCTGCATAGATCCAGGAGGAGAGTTCATAAATTTGAATGGACAGTGGAGAATCCTCGAGGAGGAACACCAAAACCCCACAGGCCATTGGATCAGGTATAGTTGCGAGGAGGTTAGCGGTGAGAGTTTCTCGACGTTCATTTCGGGACTTCAGGCACTGGGAGGTGGAAGGACAAAGGATCTTGTCCTTCAGAAATCCAAATCACAAAATCACGAAGTCGCGATTCAATCAGAGTGGTCAATCACAAGACGATCTAGACCGTTGGTCCATTTCGAGACTTCGGGTACCGAGAGTTGGAAAGACAGAGGTTCTAGTCCCTCAGAACCCCGAATCGTGAAATAGAAAAATCACGATTCGACGTGAGTCATTGATCACAGGGATTATTGTGAGCCGTTGATTGAATGCCAAGGAATTTCGGCATTTTGTCATTTGGGCATTTCATCTTTTTGGCGACCGGAGACTCCAAGGAGCAGGGATACCCTTTGTAACCTGATTTCGCAAAACGCGAAATCTCGAAATTAATAGGCGCCAGGCATTTTGGATTTTCGGTGAACGGAGACTCCAAGGAGCAGAGATACTCTTTGTATCCTAATTTCATGAAACGTGAAATCCTGAAATCGAGAGGTGCCGGGCATTTCGGCTTTTCGACGACTAGAGGTTCTAAGGAGCAAGACATCCCACACATCTTGATTTCACAAAATGCGAAATCCCAAAAGAATAGGCACTGGGTATTTCAGCTTTTTGGCGACCGGAGACCCTAAGGTGCAAGGATATCCCTTGCATATAGATGTCATGAAACACGAAATCCCAAAGAATCGAGCACCGACCATTTTTTCATTTTGGCTACTAGAGGTTCGAGAGACCAGAAGACGGGACACTTGACTCGGGAAGTCCCAGTCCCCGATAAGCGCCTTTTCGGCTTGGCACTTGGTCATAGCCCTTGGTCATGCGTTGTGGGAGCTCACGCTTGACGCCCGAAAAATATGAATGAGAATTCGTAAGGGACCCGTGTAATTGTCCAAAGGGTTCCAGTTCGGAACCAGAAGAGCCATTTCGGCTCCAGAATCAGAAGATCCTGACTGGGAGGTCGTGCAACCCTTAGGAGGGATAGGGGGTCTGCATCAGGTGGTATCAAAGCCTCAGTTTTTCATCTGTAGACTTCAGGTGAAGGAGGAAAAAAAGGAGACAGAGAACTCGAAGCTATATTCTGTGTGTGACAGATAGTCAACATAATGTCGCCAAGAAGATGAGAGCCGCCTTTATCCAACCGTGTTGTAGAGAGGGAGATGTGAGAGCTTCATGCCTGATTGAAAACAATGGAAGCAGCACATAGAAGAGCACCTGACGTTGGGGATGTTAGTGATTAATAAAGTGAAGAGGTTGAGGTTGAAGAAGTTGCAGGAGAGGATGTTGCTGAAGAATGGTTGTTGAGAGCAGTTGCCAGATTGGGAGGCAGAGCTAAGATAGAGGTCCCCATGTATGAGGGAAATATAGATGTTGAAGAACTGTTGGACTGGATAAATTCCATGGACAAACACTTCGACTATGAATATGTCGATGAGGAGAAGAAGGTGAAGCAGGTAGTCACCCGACTAAAAGGGCATGCAACACTATGGTGGGAAGAACTGCAGGTTGAGAGGAGAAGTAAAGGAAAACAGAGGATAAAGAGTTGGGATAGGATGGTAGCCAAACTGAAGGCTAAGTTCATACCCAAAGACTACCATATCAATATGTCCAGGAAGCTACAGAACCTGAGACAGAAAGGGATGACAGTCAAGGAGTACACCGAGGAGTTCTACCGGCTGAACATCAGAACTGGACAAAGGGAGAGAGATGAAGAAAGAGTCACTAGATATATAAATGGCTTGAGATATGATATCCAGGACAATCTTAGCATGATGTTAGTAAGGATTGTGGAAGATGCTTATCATTTTGCGCTGAAGGCAGAGGAGAAGCTGGCCAGAAAACAAAACCAGTAAGGAAGAGGTAAGAGATCAATCCTAAGCAAAAGTAAGGGATTTAACCGTGACAGAGCACATCAGTCTAAGGACGAGGCTGAGAAACCACACAATCACTCAGAACGAGGAGGAGGTTCATGAGTGTAATGATCCCAAGCCAAATTCTTTCTTGGAATCACTAACTACTACTAATTTATTGAGTTATTAAGTGCATACAAGATTCATCAACACATGGAGATCACAATATATTCAAGATGTAGAAGCACAAGCAAAGATCTGACCTTTTTATTATGAGCAATGTAAGATCAATACAATAGATGACCGATCTAGCATAAACCTCAGATGGCCGTACAAGCAATAGATATGAGCTGCTACAAAATGTTCCCGACAATACAAAATAAGCCTCCAAAGGTTGGATATACAATGAAGACTAAATCAAGCAGATATGAGCCGTACTAATGCTCAACCTCCAAGCTGGAAAGTGCCACGTCCTGCTAGAATGTTGAAGCCCTGAATAATTCTTCCCTGCTACCAAAAGTGTCCAATCATCCCGAGAAATATGCCAAATGATAGATCAGGCAACTGTAAGGAAAACCCAGATCTCCAAATTCCCAAATCCACTCTCAAACCCTGTAGATCTGAATTCTCCACTGAATGGTGTGCCCCACTGGATGACTGAAACCCTAGATGGTTAGGCCCTGATGAAGGAGGCCTCCAAATGCTCTGAAAATATCCAAGAATATAGATCGGGCTATGAGAATCCCGTGGGAGAAGTTTCGGACTCAGATCTCAAGCAGATCTCCCTAGATTCGAGTTTTACTGAATCACAAGACGTCCCCTATGGCTCCACGACATCCCAATCTACAGACAAATATAGAGTGATGATAACCCTCCAGAAAATCCCTCAAACTGAGGGTCATGCCCCTACAAACAAAACCCAACTGTCGGAATGGCCCTAGGCCCTCAGGATAAGCTAGGTCGAACCTCCCTCGATAAGCTGGCCCTGAGACTAGAATGGTGTGGAGGAGTCTTTCATCCCCAAGACCAAGTTGTGGAACAAGGTGAGTGGATATTTCACCACTGAGTTTCTCACAAGGGTTTGTACAACAAAACCCCCAAACTGAATGCTCAAGAGAAATAGCATATGCTAATCCAAAACCAGAATGAATAATAGGTGCACCCCAACCTCTTACTTATAATTTTCCTTCTAATTCTCTGTTGAGTTAGGTTAACTCCCAAGGTTAATCTTCTATTCTTCTGTTGAGTTATCTTTTACTCCTTTATCCTTTTCCTTTCTTAAGTCAACTTAAAAATATAACTTTTAACTTCTTGACTTTCCCCCCCTCAGTGTGAGACTATGACCTAGTGGGGGTGCCTAGGCCACTGAGTCTCCTCATCACCTCTCTAAGAGGTGGGGGACATTACAGTCTTCCCTGCTTGAAATTGCTTGTCCTCAAGCAATTCCAAACCTGCTTCTCTAACCACGTGCTCCTGCTCCCAAGTGGCATCCTCAATGGGTAAATCCTTCCACTTGATCAGATACTCCTTGATGCTTCGGTTTCGGAGCCTCTTCTCTTTGACTTCTAACACCTCCTCTGGAATCAAAACAAGTTGTCCCTCCTCATCCATGGGAGTAAATGCCTCAATAGGCCTGACGTGTTGACCAAGGTCTTTTTTAAGGCACGAGACATGGAAGACGTTGTGAATTTTGCTACCCTGTGGAAGCTCCAACTCATAAGATACTGCCCCTATCCTCTTGCTGACTCTGTAAGGTCCAAAGAAACGTGGATGTAGTTTCTCCACTCCAATTCTCTTAATGGAGGCCTGCCTGTATGGTTGCAACCTCAAATAGACTAAATCGCCAACCTCAAAGGTACGATCAACTCTGTGCTTGTCTGCTTGGACCTTTTGTTGGTTTTGTGCCCTCTGTAAATGATCCTTCAATTCTCTGAGAATGTCTTGTCTCTACTGTATCCAATCCTATACCATCGGAGCCCTGCTGTCACCAAATGAAATCTCCACAAATGATAAAGGATCATAGCTATATAAACCTCTGAAGGGTGACATGCCAATGGACATATGTTGGGTGGTGTTGTAGCAATATTCTCCCAAATGTAACCATCTGA
>ML777433.1:184988-240520 GCA_009831015.1 Picea engelmannii | reverse complement strand
CCATTTAAAAGGGGGTTTTATCAGTTCAATTAATCAACAATTTTACCCTTCTAGTTCAATACTAAAAAAGGAATCCATAACCCTAGAATGCAAAACATCTAAGGAAATTATCATTAAATCCTAAATTAAGACTAGACAATAATAAAAAAGGATTCCCAATCTTCACTCAAGGAATAAATGTTTCCTAACTCAAGAGTTGAATTTACACTAACACAAAGAAGGATAGATTAACCCTTCTGGTTCAACACTAAACAAGGAATCCATAACCCTAGAATGCAAAACATCTAAGGAAATTATCATTAAATCCTAAATTAAGACTAGACAATAATTGAAAAGGATTCCCAATCTTTACTCAAGGAATACATTTTTCCTAACTTAAGAGTTGAATTTACACTAACACGAAGAAGGATAGATTAGTAACTTAATAATGAATCATTAATAAAGATCAGCATGTGCAAGTTGCCATTATCAATTAGTTAAAGCCAAGAACACGCTCAAGGTAAATTAAGTGTCCCTTCCATATATATATATATATATATATATATATATATATATATATATATATATATATATATATAAATTAAATTCGAGGTTTAATAATGTATATATCAAGTTTATAACACCGCTCACTACTATTGATATCTGAAACTGATATCTATCGCTAATGACATCTAATACTAAAATAACTAAAGTTGTCATAAAAATCTACGGTCACGCATTCATCAATAAATTATTTGTCACCCATTATTATAAAAATCCTATTACTGGAATCGCAAAAGATATATCTAGGTCTCAAAACAATTATAAATCACTGTTAAAAATTTAAATCGCTATCCCACGGAAACGCAGAGTAACAATAGTTCTTCTACTCAACGCAAGCACAAGTTCGTTGTCACCACATTAAACATAGGATCTCAACACTGAGAATGGGATGGTAAAAGTTATGATGACACAGAGGTAAAAATCGTGGCCAAAACAAGAAATGATTGCGTTGACTCTCAACATAAGAAACACATTCTGATAGTGGGTAAATTCGTTGCCTATGGTTACGGAAATTTCTGTGAGGGTGATACAAAATCCTGGTCTAGATTTCACCAATTCGTTGTCTCTTAATACAATTCGCTGGGTCAAGTTGTTTTTACAATAAGGGGGGAATATAATCGTTGTAAAAAATGCTCACAAAAAGAAACGTAGATCAAAAGGAGAGTAAAATCACAATCAGTGGAGCAATAAAAATCGCAGCTTAAGATTCACCATCAAGAGTAATGAATTACAGAAGAAAACCACAGTATCAACCACATTATCAAATCGCTGGAAATGCTTCATAAGTCACGGAGTTTTAACATAAGAATGGCGCTAAGATTTATCAGTAAAATCGCAATACAACAAAGGGGAAAATTGCAGTCATTGAAGTAGTAAATCGCAGTCTGAAGAATGTAATAACTAAGGGTAAATTCGTCGGGTACATTCGTTAACAAATTACATTGAATTGCAGAGGGTATTCTCATGGTTGAATGCTGGCAAAGAGCCACATTATTCATAGTGGTTACGTATCCATATTGTAGAGTATAAGAGGGATTTGTTGCGAAATTTTAATTATAATCGTTGTGTGCAAGAAGCCAAGGAGGGTGGGTAGAATTTTGGGTAAAAGTGGGTGAAAATGCAGAGATTAAGTAAACACAGTGATTGCATCCCGAGATCATTTAGAACGCAGGACTGATATATCAAAATGCAGATCCCAAGCAAACGCATAGATCAAATGTAGAGGATATTAAGCAGTTCGCAAGGAAAAGGATAAACAATATGTAGAAGTATTCAATCGCAACAAGGCACAAGAAAATAACTCAACCAAGAACAACCAATGCAAAGATAATAAGGGGGTAGATAGTTGGGCAGAACTATCCTCTGCTAATCATCCATGCACAGAAAAGCAGGGCATTAGAATCTATAGGTCACTTTGCACCGAAGTGATGACCGTCGACTCGGCTCCTAGCCGATTGCTCAGGTGTGGATTGACGAACTAGGGATGAGGACGAAGACCAAGCATAAAATCTTCATGAAAATCAATTAAAACCAAAAGGACAGTCACAACATTCAAGGATCGAATGCCAAGGGAATCAAGTCAAGCAGCGAGCTTAAGGCTATGGGGAAATTGAGTTTTCAATTTAAATGCTAAGTCCAACACCTTCTTTACACAGTTAAAAGTACAGAATTGAAAGCATAAGGTCAATAGTAATCTATCTTGCAGAATAAAAGTAAGTGTACCATAGCCCAAGTCATCCGCTCTGAGTCGTTGTCTTGCATGCTCCATGCAACTCCCTCTTGCCGATCGATGAGACTTCACCGGTACCTCCCAGCCAACGCTAGGGGTACTCTTCTTCCCCCTTAGCCCCCTAAGTCGTAAAGGGGCCACACGCACTAACCAAAGAACAACTAGCTCCCAACTCTCCTCACAAGGCCGAGCTACCACTCCTCACCGAGCTGGGTATCCCAACTCCCACAATCTAAGTCAGTCAAGTCTAAATTTCTATAGCGTAATGTTACACATAATAGAAGATCCCATCCTTCTCTTCCTCCCTCCTTTATATGGAATTTCTAAGTCACTTGTTTCCCAAATTCCCATTTAATTTATTGTTCAATAATTTAATTCAAAAAACTCATCCCCATACATGTGTCACCCATCCCTTTCGTTGCACCAGAAATTAATTTCATTAATTATTTAATTACTCCTATTTCCCTCACCCACCTAAAATCATTCCTAGAATTGCTCCTAGGTGTCCCCATATTCCCTTACACAATTTAATGACTTTCCCCCTTACTAATTTACTAGTTGAGTTCAATTTAGAAAGTTCTTAAAAGAAAGATTCCTTGCTAAGTTGGTCATTCTGCTTTTTCTTTATGTTTCCCTTTTTCTTTATGTTCCCCCCCTTTTCCCTTAGTTTCCTAATTCTTTTAAATTTCCCTCTTTCCCTTTTTATCTAAACTCAAATTAGTAAGTGTAGAAAATTATATTTTTCCCCTTTTTCTTTGTAATTAATAAATTTTAATTAACATGTGTAACAAAAAAATAATTTCCCTTTTCAAATTTTAAATCCCTCAATAATTTGATTTTAATAATTTAATCAAGTTTCTTACCCCCTTTTCATCACATGTTTAATGATGATTATTATTATTTTTATTTTTTTACCACAAGTATTACTTTAGACCTAGATTTAATTTTCGAGGCCGGGCAACATTTTATTAGGGAAATTGTTTTTAAATCTTTCTTATCATGTTATTCATTCTAAGGCCATCTAGGTTTACTCTCTTATTATTTAACAACGTGATGTGCCCTTCAAGATGCACTAGGTGCTCCAAGGGTGCCACTTGCCTCATTCTATTTCCGTGCGTGACTTGTCGTTCAAGATGCACTACGTGCTCCAAGGGTTCCACTCACCTCTTTCCATTTTTCTTGTGCGACATGCCCTTCAGGACGCACTACGTGCTCCAAGGGTGCCACTCACCTCTTTCCATTTTTATTGTGCGATGTGCCCTTCAGGATGCACTAAGTGCTCCAAGGGTGCCACTCGCCTCTTGACTAACTTGGTAGACATCAAAAACCCCTGGAGTCAATACTCCATTAGGTGATCTTGTGGGAGACTAAGGAACTCTAACTAATAAGGCCCCATCCTTATTGTGCGCCCCTTAGAATCATCGTGAGTGATTGTCATAGTCTATCCTCATGACATCGTGGGTCTTATCAAACTAGGTAATCGTTAACCTACAGTTCGGGCCACGAAGGGAGTTCTAGTAAGTTGTGGTAGGGTTGTTGTCCACACCTCTCCCTCAATGTCTCTGGTTATCATGTGTGACCCCTCTACTCCACATGTGAGTCTGGTCGATAAGCTATCGTTAGCCTGCATCATCAATGAATCATGTCAGAAATAAAATCCATAATCATAACATCTAATCAGATGCACATAAATCATATATATACAACAGTGAAACCCCAATAGTCCACTTTCTGACTTGATCCGGAGTCCAAGTTTTCCATCGATGCCTATGCATCCTCGAGGTCCAAAATCCTACACACTTAGGAGAAACAAGTCAATAGCACCTGTTTATATCAATAGAGAAAAATAACATGTCATATTATCCATAATGACTCATAATCATAATCAAATGCCCCATAGTATAATAATTCATATCACTTGCAAGCAACTGTCCTCAAGGAATAAGTTCGCTCAGTGTGGGAAAGAGAGAGATGTTACATACACCCCCTCTTGGTCTAAAATTCCTCCCGAAGTTTCACAGTATGTAAGTGTTGAAATAATGTGTACCATAGTATCATAAGTCTATCTATCCAATAAAAATGGAAACTATTGGCGCATATTATATGCATCCTCCGAGGTTGCCGAGTGCGGACTATAATTGTCCCATTGGACCTTGATTTCATCTACTGTTCGATGCTAGTAGTTGTCAAATGTGATGATCCAGGATGTGGATCGGCTCAGTCGTGAGCGCACCCTCATCCGACACCTGCAAGGTGCTCAAGTCAAAACATGTGTGGGATCACTAATCATAATGTCTTAAACAGAGACGTGAAAGACATTGTGCATACGCCTCAAGAATCGGGCAAGGCTAGTCAACAGGCCATGGGCCTCTCTTTTCCACAATCTCGTAAGATCCCACGAACCTAGGAGATATTTCATCCCCTTTTCCAAACTTAATTGAACTCTTATGCGGTTTCAGTTGCAAAAATACTCGATCTCCACATCGTAACTACGGTCGACACAACATGCATCGACATAACTCTTCTATCTATCCTGTGCTTCCTTGATCCTTTGTCTTATAGTTTGCATTTAATATTCCATTTCTTGGATCGCTTTCGATCCCACCAGGACCCTATCCTCAAGCCGATCCCAACTCAAAGGCATCTAACACATTCTCCCATAAGGAAACTCGAAGGGTGTCATCTTAATGGTTCTTTCATAATTGTAGTTATAAGTGAATTCTACCAGTGGAAAGAATTCTTCTCAACGCTTATGTTGGTCCATCACGTACATGCGCAAAATTTCTTCCAAGGTTTGGTTCATTTGTTCGGTATCCTGTCAGTCTTCGGGTGATACGTAGTACTAAATTTAAGTTGGGTTCCCAAGGCCTCTTGGAAACTAGTCCAAAATCATCTAGTAAACACCAATCCTCGATCATATATAATCCTCTTAGGTATTCCATGCAACCTCACAATCTCACTGATGAAAAATCTAGCAATGTCAGGTGCCTTCTATGTGATATGCACCATTATAAAATGAGCACTCTTCATCAGAGTGTCGACTACCACAAAAATCGAGTCCTGTCTCCTTGCCTTCAGTGAAAATCCAACAATGAAATCCATCGAAATAACCTCCCATTTTGATTCTGGATTAGCGTGTGGCTATAGTAATCTGGTTGGATGTCTATGTTCAGCCTTTACCTGCTGACATTCTATACATTTTCCCACATAGTTGACTATGTATGCCTTCATTCCTTTCCAAAAGAATAAGGGTTTAAGGTCTGCCCTCATCTTCGTGACTCCTGGGTGAGCCATGCACACTGCTCTGTGATCCTCTTTTAGGATCAAACTCCTCAACTCGTCATTCAGTGGTATGTAAATTCAATTTTTAAATCTCAGTAGTCCATCGTCATCCAAAGTAAATCCTTCAAATCTTGGTACCATCATTGTGTTTTGCTCGATAAAATCCTTGACCTCCTTATACCAGTCATCGTCACACTGTAAAGATAGAATATTTTCACGTTGATTCATCTGAAGAGGAAACACTGAAAAGATGCTTGGTCTCTGACTCAATGCATCCGACACTCGGTTCACTGTTCCCTTTATGTAATTAATCTTGAAATCGTACTCACTAAGAAATTCTGACCAACGTCATTGTCACGCGTTCAGGTCGCTTTGCGTAAAGATGTGTTGTAGTCCACAATGGTATGTTTTTAGTTCAAATTTTCATCCAATAAGGTAGTGTCTCCAAACTCTCAAGGCATACACAATGGCTAACAACTCCAATTCATGCATCAGATAGTTCTCCTTAGGCCTTCTCAATTTCCTCGAGATGTAAGTCATCACTCTATCATCTTGCATCAATAATCCTCCTAATCCTTCTTTGGATGCGTCAGTGCATACCAAGAAGTCCACATCCATGCCAGGGACCTTTAGTATTGGTGTTTTTGTCAACAACTCTTTGAGCCTCCGAAATGATTTCGTGCATTTCTCGGTCCAAACAAAATTCTTCTTCTTCTTCTTCAATTTCGTCATCGTATTTGTTATCGTCGAAAATCCCTCGACGAACCATCAATAGTATCCTGCTAAACTCATGAAGCTACACACTTCTGGGACATTCGTCGACGCAGGACATTCCATAATAGCCTCGACCTTTGTTGGATCCACAACGATAGCTTCGCCAAAGATGGCATTCCCTAAGTAGTGAATCTTCGATTGATAAAATGAGCATTTGAACAACTTCCCATACAATTTGTGCTCTTGCTAACATCGTAGTACCAAGCACAAGTGCTCATCATGCTCCTCCATCATCCAGAGTAAATAAGAATATCGTTAATGAATACTTGGATGAACTTGTCCAAGTACTCGTGAAGCACCTCGTTCATCAAACTCATAGATACCCCTGGGTCGTTTGTCATTCCAAATGGTAAAATAGTAAACTCGTAACGACCAAACCTCATATTAAAGGCGGTCTTAGGGACGTCATCCTCCTTGATCCGCAACTGGTGATACTCTGATCTCAAGTTGATATTTGAAAATGCAGTCGCACCCTTCATATGATCAACATATCATCAATCATTGGCAACAGATACTGATTCTTGATCGTTTCTGTATTCAATTGATGGTATTCAATGCAGCGTCTCCCAGACCCATCCTAATTTCATATGAAAACAACAGGCGCACCCCACAGTGACACGCTTGGATGTATAAGTCCCAGGTCAAGCAACTCCTTCAGTTGCATTCTCAACTCCTGTAACTCTGGGTTCGACATACAAAAAGGCATTCTCTATATTGGTTTAGTCCCCAATTTTAGTTCTATGGTAAAATCTAATTCCCTCTCTAGTGGAATACCAGGCAACTCCTCTAGGAAGATTTCTGCAAACTCTCTCACCACCGGAAAGTGTTCTAGACTTTCTGCTACTCCCTTCTCATTTAATGCAAGGATCACATAAAGATTACATCCCTTATGCCTGCTCTTCTGTAGTTGCAAGGAAGAGATGAACCTAAGGAAAAATCCATGGTTTTGTCCTACAATCACACATCTCTGTCCCTCATCATCGGCCAAGCTCAACCATTTTGTATTACAGTTGAGTATCGCCTCATGCGATTCCAACCAGTCCATACCAATTACGACGTCATAAGATCCTAATATCGTGATGTACAGGTTGGCCCTGGTGGAAAACTCTCCCAGGTTAAGGGTATAGCCTGTAACCTTTCCTCCAACCTTCTATTTGGCTCCCGAAGCCATCTCTACAAAGATAAACCTTCAACTTAATCATTTTTAGCACTGCACCAAAAATGAAACTCTCGATAACACCGAGATCTATCAAATACTAAGGGTCTAGTCAGCAATGGTACCTGATGTCTCGAGCTCAATCAACTGGTGCTCTTCCTGGTAGTTATTCACCACTGCATGAATCCTATGGACTTTTCCCAAAAATCGCATGGTAGTGGGTCCAGCTGATCCAAATGCTCCGACCCTTTTCTCTGGGTAGTAATGCTGGTAAGGTGGTTCCCCACAATCCAACACACTTACTTTGGTCCAGTATTCCTAGTACCCATGGTCCAGTATTCCTAGTACCCAAAGTAGAAGTTGAATTCTAACAATAAGGCCAAACTCGAACTTCTTGACCTTAAGTTTCTGGGTAAATTGGTGCGGAGCATACCGAAGCAGCTCCAAAACGGGCCTCGTACTTGGGCACCATGCAACTTCCTTATCACAAGGCGTTGAACTCTTTGAGATGACGCTCAACAAATTTCTTAGAAATATACCTCTCCTAGAACCGTTACTCAAACAGTTCCCATGACACATCATCGACGACCATGTTGAAATGTGGCAGGAGCGTCTTCCACCAAAGAAGAGCGCTCCCCTTTGGTTGAAATACCACCATGTGGACCTTCATGCTGGAGGTCGTAATCGCGAAGCATGAAGCACAACATCTTTCTCTACAACCATGCGTTGATGAAACAGGTGTTTGTGACACTCATGGACTCGAGAACTCAACTCTCTTGAGTTCTCGGTGGATGCTAATGGTACTAGATAGGGTGCGCTGTGGACCCTCAGGGGTACAGGTGCCCTAGCCTCATCTCATTACTGATGGTGAATCATGGCTCTTTGACATTACCTAGAAGGGCCTTGTTAGATCATCATCATCCCTTACAACAAGCGAATCCATCCCAAGGACTTGTTCTTCCCCTTGGGGGTTCAACTCCGAGGGTGGGGGAACTTCTGGAGGCATCGCACCTCCTTCCACGGCACCACATTGCAAACCTTTGAGGCATCCTCTAAATGCGATCACCACATGGACATGTTAAGGTTTTTAATTAACACAAGGGTTAATACTCAAGGGTTTACTGCAGTACAAATCCTGGCGATCCACAGTCGCATGGTTGAACCCACTTTGATACCATATGTAACGACCCCATCGTTACAACTACAAGCGAAGTGAAAAGTGGAATTTTTATTTTATTTTATTTTAGGTAGGATGGAAATGATGACAACAACTGAACCATGCAACCTGGTGACAAACACCCACACGTAGATCAGGTAATAGACAACTACGACTCCTCGCACTAGCACCAAGAGAAACTGGACAAAACATGCGTAAATCGACAGATAGTAACGACTACTTGCCTGACAGAAAACATGGTGATGCCTACAAGCTAACAAACAAAATCCACCATCCGACACAATGACCTTGTTGGCCTGTGACTAGAACCACTATGGTGCGCAAACCCAATGCATGAAGGAATTCAACCATAGTGCCAATAGAAACTTACAACAATCAATAACACCCGCATGTAAAGAACAGACTTCGGCCAAGTTATCATTCGCCTCTATCCAATAGGGTGCGCCATGATCCCCTCAACAGGACTCATGCCATCCCCAGGTGATAGGTGCGATGATAACCCTGGCGCAACACAACCTATCTGGACCAAGAACTCGAGATAAATCCAACGTGCTATGAGACAATATAATAGGCAAGAAGAAAACACCTATGCCCCCAAGAAACGAGTCAACAAGACACAGATGACATCGCTTATACTTAAATTTATGCAACTAACCAAGGGGTTTCTAGTTTTGTCACGAGGATTTTCTCAGGTGGGTGCCTTTTATGGCACAACGTCTGAGGTGGATTTCATTAACCATCATAAAAATTGTTCAAGCACATAGTAACCGACAGATCTAAAATTTAAACACAACAAACTTCAAGGAACGATATACCATTTTGTTTAAAAGGGGGTTTTATTAATTCATTTAATCAACACTTTTACCCTTCTGGTTCAACACTAAACAAGGAATCCATAACCTTAGAATGAAAAACGTCTAAGGAAATTATCATTAAATCCTAAATTAAGACTAGACAATAATAAAAAAGGATTCCCAATCTTCACTCAAGGAATAAATTTTTCCTAAGTTAAGAGTTGAATTTACACTAACACGAAGAAGGATAGATTAGATACTTAATAATGAATCATTAATAAAGATCAACATGCGCAAGCTGCCATTATCAATTAGTTAAAGCCAAGAACATGTTCAAGGTAAATTAAGTGTCTGTTCCATATATATATATATATATATATATATATATATATATATATATATATATATATATATATATATATATTAAATTCGACATCCAATAATGTATATATCAAGTGTATAACATTGCTCACTAGTATTGATATCTGAAACTGATATCTATCGCTAATGACATCTAATACTAAAACAACTACTTATCGTTGTCATAATAATAAACTGAGACTGTCATAATTGTTGATCGTTGTCATATCTAAAACTGAAAATGATATCTAAAATAACTGAAGTTGTCATAAAAATCTACAGTCACGCATTCATCAATAAATTCTTTGTCACCCATTATTATAAAAATCCTATTACTAGAGTTGCAACAGATATATCTAGATCTCAAAACAATTATAAATCACTGTTAAAAATTTAAATCGCTATCTTAGGGAAACGCAAAGTAACAACAGTTCTGCTACTCAACACAAGCATAAGTTTGTTGTCACCACATTAAACACAAGATGTCAACACTGAGAATGGGCTAGTAAAAGTTATGATGATGCAGAGGTAAAAACCATGGCCACAACAAGACATGATTGCGCTGAGTCTCAACATAAGAAATGCATTCCGATAGTGGGTAAATTTGTTGCCTATGGTTACGGAAATATCTGTGAGGGTGATACAAAATCCTGGTCTAGATTTCACCAATTCGTTGTCTCTTAATACAATTTTCTAGGTCAAGTCATTTTTACAATAAGGGGGAAATATAATTGTTGTCACAAATGGTCCCAAAAAAAATGCAGATCAAAGGGAGAGTAAAATCACAGTCAGAGGAGCAGTAAAAATCGTAGCTTAAGATTCACCATCAAGAGTAATGAATTACAAAAGAAAATCATCGTATCAACCACATTATCAAATCATTGGCAATGCTTCATAAATCACAAAGTTTTAACATAAGAATGGCACTAATATTTATCAATAAAATCGTAGTCCAACAAAGGGAAAAATTGCAGTCATTGAAGTAGTAAATCGCAGTCTGAAGAATGTAATAACTAAGGGTAAATTCGCCAGGTACATTCATCAACAAATTACATTGAATTGCAGAGGGGATTCTCGTGGTTGAATGTTGGCAAAGAGCCATGGAATTATAATGGTTACGTATCCAGATTGGAGAGTATAAGAGGGAGTTGTTGCGAAATTTTAATTACAATCATTGTGTGCAAGAAGCCAAGGAGAGTGGGTAGAATGTTGGGTAAAAGTGGGTGAAAACGCAGAGATTAAATAAACACAGTGATCACATGTTGAGATCATTTAGAATGAAAGAGTGATATATCAAAATGAAGAGCCCAAGAAAACGCAGAGGATATTAAGAGGTTCACGGGGAAAAGGATAAAATATATGCAGAGGTATTCAATTGCAACAAGGCGCAAGACAATCACTCAACCAGGAACAACCAATGCAGAGCTAAGAAGGGGGTACATGGCTGGGTAGAACTATCCTCCGTTCTTCATCCACGCACATAAAAGCAGGGCATTAGAACCTATAGGTCACTATGCATCAAAGTTATGACTGTCGATTCGCCTCTTGGTCGACTTCTCAAGCGTGGACTGACAAACTAGGGATGAGGATGAAGACCACGCATATACTCTTTATGAAAATCAATTAAAACCAAAAGGATAGTCACAACATTTAAGAATCAAATTCCAAGGGAATCAAGTCAAGCAACGAGCTTAAATATATGGGGAAATTAAGTTTTCAATTAAAATGCTAAGTCCAACACCTTCTTTACACAGTTAAAAGTACATAATTGAAAGCGTAAGGTCAATAATAATCTACCTTATAGAATAAAAGTAAGAATACCATATGTAAGGTAGGTACAGAGGTAGTGGAGGGGCCCAGAGGGCCCATAGTGATAATAGTGGAGGTCATTCAATGTAAGGTGGACTAGGTCCACTATATTATTAAATAAGGCCCACTATGGTAGTTAGATATAATAAATGGGTAATTAGATATAATAAATGTAAGAGGACTTCTTAGAAGGTTCTACTTCTAGAAGATTCCTCCTCTAGAATGTTCTTAGGTGATGGTAGCACTATATAAAGGGATTCAAGCAATGTAATGAGACATGAAGAGAAGTATTGTATTTGGAGCAGTAGCTCAATAGGAGGATGCCCCCTCGAAGAGGCAAGTGAAAAGGAGAGGATCCCTTCCATAATAGGATCCATTGTATGGTGTTTCCCTACCTCAAGGGTTTGATATAATAAAGTTGTGTTTTTTTATATGGTTTCATATATCTTGTGTGGTGATTGTATTCAGATATCTTTGGATCTATTGTGATACTTTGTATTCAGGTATTTGGTTCTTAACAAGTGGAATTCTTAGAAGGTTCTACTTCTAGAAGATTCCTCCTCTAGAATGTTCTTAGGTGATGGTAGCACTATATAAAGGGATTCAAGCAATGTAATGAGACATGAAGAGAAGTATTGTATTTGGAGCAATAGCTCAATAGGTGGATACCCCCTCGAAGAGGCAAGTGAGCAAGAGAGGATCCCTTCCATAATAGGATCCATTGTATGGTGTTTCCCTACCTCAAGGGTTTGATATAATAAAGTTGTGTTTTTCTATATGGTTTCATATATCTTGTGTGGTGATTGTATTCAGATATCTTTGGATCTATTGTGATACTTTGTATTCAGGTATTTGGTTCTTAACACCATAGCCCAAGTTGTTCACTCTGATTCATTGTCCTGCACGCTCCATGCAGCTCCCACTTGTCAACCGATGAGACTTCACCGGTACCTCCCAACCAACACTAGGGGTACTCTTCTTCCCCTTTATCCCCCCAAGCTGCAAAGGGGCCACGTGCACTAACCAGAGAACATCTAGCTCCCAGCTCGCCTCACAAGGCCGAGCTACCACTCCTCACCAAGTTGGGTATCCCAGCTCCCACAAGCTACGCCAGTCAAGTCTAAATTTTCGCAACATAACATTATGCATAACAAAAGATCTCGTCCTTCTCCTCCTCCCTCCTTTATATAGAATTTCTAAGTCACTTGTTTCCCAAATTCCCTTTTAATTTATTGTTCAATAATTTAATTCAAAAAAATCTTCCCTGTACATGAGTCACCCATCCCCTTCGTTGCACCATAAATTAATTTCATTAATTATTTAATTACTCCTATTTCCCTCACCCACCTAAAATCATTCCTAGAATCGCTCATAGGTGTCCCCATATTCCCGTACACAATTTAATGACTTTCCCCCTTACTAATTTACTAGTTGAGTTCAATTTAGAAAGTTCTTAAAGGAAAGATTCCTTGCTAAGTTGGTCATTCTGCTTTTTATTTATGTTTCCCTTTTTATTTATGTTCCCTCCCTTTTTCCCTTAGTTTCCTAATTCTTTTAAATTTCCCTCTTTCCCTTTTTATCTAAACTCAAATTAGTAAGTGTAGAAAATTATCTTTTTCCCCTTTTTCTTTTTAATTAATAAATTTTAATTAGCATGTGTAACAATACAATCATTTCCCTTTTAAAATTTTAAATCCCTCAATAATTTGATTTTAATAATTTAATCAAGTTTATTACCCCCTTTTCGTCACATGTTTAATGATGATTATTATTATTTTTATTTTTTTACCACAAGTATTACTTTAGACCTAGATTTTAATTTTCAAGGTTGGGCGACATTTTATTAGGGAAATTGTTTTTAAATCTTTCTTATCACGTTATTCGTTCTAAGGCCATCTAGGATTATTCTCTTATTAGTTAACAATGCGATGTGCCCTTCAGGATGTACTAGGTGCTCCAAGGGTGTCACTCGCCTCATTATGTTTCCTTGCGTGACACGCCCTTCAAGACACACTACGTGCTCCAAGGGTGTCACTCGCCTCATTATGTTTCATTACGCGACATGCACTTCAAGACGCACTACATGCTCCAAGGGTGTCACTCGCCTCTTGCCATTTTTCTTGCGCGGCGTGCCTTTCAGGACGCACTATATGCTCCTAGGGTGCCATTTGCCTCTTTCCATTTTTCTTGCGCGACGTTCCCTTCAAGACACACTACGTGCTCCAAGGGTGCCACTCGCCTCTTGATTGACTTGGTAGACATCGAAAACCCAGGGAGTCAATACTCAGTCAGGTGATCTTGTGGGAGACTAAGGGCCTCTAAGGAATAAGGCCACGACCTTATTGCGCGCCCCTTAGAATCATCATGAGCAACGGTCGCAGTCTTCCCTCACGACATCGTGGGTCTTATCGAACTAGGTAATCGTTAACCTATAGTTTGAGCCACAACAGGAGTGTTAGTAGGTTGTGGAAAGGTTGTTGTCTACACCTTTCCCTCACTGTCTCTGGTTATCGTTCGTGACCCCTCTACTCCATATGTGAGTTTGGTCAGCAAGCTATCGTTAGCCTACATCATCAACGAATCATGTCAGAAATAAAATCCATAATCATAACATCTAATCAGATGCACATAAGTCATATATATACAATAATCAAACCCCAATCTTCCTCTCCCTGACTCGATCCAGAGTCCAAGGGTTTCATCGATGCCTCTACATCCTCGAGGTCCAAAATCCTGCACACTCAGGAGAACCGATCTATATCAATACAACAAAATAACATGTCATCTTATCCATAATGTCTCATAATCATAATCAAATTCCCTATAGTATAATAATACAGATCACTTGAAAGCAAGTGTCCTCAAGGAATAAGTTCTCTTAGTGCGGGCAAGAGTAGGATGTTACAATAGTGGTTTCTATAAAATAGTTAATGTCCCAACAAATCCAAGGCAGAAGAAAAAAATAAATGAAACTACTTTCTAAAGGGACTTATATAATTTATTATTGGGTTAAGTTAAAGGATTTGAAGTTAATATATTCAGTGCAAGGTCAAAATTTAGAGAAAACATGATCTGTAAATGATAGGATTATAACTAGTTTGTTTCACCAACACAAAATCCCAAATAGATTTCAAACTATTGTAATCCATTTCTCTTATCATTGATTTGTATTCAAACTCCAACCCAATCTCTCTTATGATGAACTCATCTCCAATATAATTTAATATATCAATCAATAGGCACACAAGAAAAGGGAACTAACTCCACACACATGGAACAATAAGTTAGTCATATCTCACTTAACGAAGTTTCATATGACATGGGAGATGGTCATTCCAAAAAATGTCAAAATCAAACTTCAAATTAGAAACAACCACAATTCAACATTTGTAACAAAGAGAGAGGGTCATCCACCAAGTCATGTATGACCTTCCACTCTGTAAATAAATGGTTGTACTACTTGTAGACATTGGAAAATCAGATGAATTGGTTGTCGGATGACCTATATAGGTTTGGCAGGATGTAAGTTGGTCCTCAATGAACTACATGGAGAAAATAAACACTCCAAAACTCTACAGGAAGCTCATGGCAGCCTTGGAATTCATAGTGGTGTTTTTCCCACTTCTAATAGTCAAATTCACAAAAGGAACCAATTTAGAAACTCTCTACAAGACTGCAATAGCCAAATAACAATGTCCATTGATCTCCAATCTCAAAACTCAATCAATGGTGGAGGATGGATATTTGTTGGGTTATCTATTTTCTATTAAAATATTGCAAATATGAAGGAGACCTCCAACACTACATAAATAAATGAAATCTCAGCTCAATAGCTAACAAAAAAACCTTTAAAATTTTCAGAGAAGCCATTAAATCTTTAGAGTGACCATTAAAAACACACACAATAGATTCTTTATACTACAAATGAAAGTTAACAAAAAAACAAACAACACATAGAGATAAATCAATGCACATGGAGACATTATTTGCCATAGAAACCCAAATGGGAAAGACATCATTCAGTTGGCCTTGGCTAGGCTCTTTATTATTTGGAGATATGCAAGTTATAGGCCCTTCGGTTCATATTCATGTTCCACATGGAAATTTCTGTGGAATTTCCTTCACTTTCAGTCAAAGAAGCCTTCTTCCTTCGCAAGGAAATTGTATATAGGAGGATGGTTGTAACATCCCCGATTTTAGTCCTCACAAATTGTAATGTAATTGTATAATGTGAATTAGGTTGGTGAGACGATATGATTGGGGAAACTAACCCATATTGATTAATATGGTTGAGGGTCGAATTCCATATTATGAACATTGAAATGATTAATAAAAGTAGAAATCTTTGGCTATGATACGAGAGCCTGAAAACAATGGGGGGGTATGGTTCCATAAGAGAGAGGCATCCAAGAGGGAAATATTCATGGGTATTAATCCAACCCAAATTCCTAAAATTATTATTTTTGTGTATAACCTTCTATTTGTTGATTAAGTGTTCCCCAAGCCAATCATTTATTTCATGTAAGAAGTGGGTGTGAGGAGTCACATCCCATAGTTATTAGGGAGAATGGGGATGAAGTACAATCAACATTGGGCAGAGTGACCAGTCAACTGGCTTGAGGAATATAAAATTTGTATGGCCAAAGAAGATAGTTTTTACATGCAAATTTTGGACAGCAAGAGCAGAGCTAAATGTTAGGAAGAGCACCTACCATGGTATGCTTGAATAAAACCATTGTTTGGTTTTATTTTATGCTATAAATATGGCCCATGTGCTTGTAAAAAATGTTGTAATCTTGTAGTGCGTTTACCTGTTGAGGAAATGGCTTAAGAGCCTTGAAAAGGCTGTTGTGAGAAATCCTAAAGAGGCTGGGAGATTGTTGGCCAACTGAGTGCACTGGAAGCCTTTATAAAAGATTGGTACTACCCGAGGGACTATGAGAAGTAAAGGGGGTACATTCCTTGGGTTGTGCAGGTTGTGGGGAAGAGAGAGATGGGGGATTGGAATTGTTGTAGGAGTAGAACCTAGGTTTTGGGTTGATGAGACTTGTGGAGAATGGAAAGCTAGAAGGCAAGATCTCATTGTAGGCTCATAGTATCAACTCAGGGGTGGCCTGCTCTTGAGATAAAATAAAAAAACAACGCTTATGTTTGGGATGTTCATCCTTCGTACGTAACCAGTTGGTTATATTTTATGAACATATAAGTTTCTATTGTGTTTATTATGATTATTCCACTATGTAAATGATATTTGAATGTTGTGTGTTTTTTTTTGTTTACTCGATGCATTCATATTTTTATGAATGTGGTAGATGCATGGGTAAATCAACAAATTGTTTTGTTGTAATTTTTATGGTTTTGTTGCCCATTGGTTTTCTTTTATATGTATGGGGAATTTTTAAATTCATATTTAGTAGGATAATTCATTTTCTACAGTGAAGAGACTCAAACTGGATGGTTGGGTCCATTACAGATTGGTATCAGAGCCACAAGTTCAACATCGATCCTGCATGGGCAAGACTCAACACATAGAAGCTAAATTTCATAACTAAAGCTCATAGGATATATGTAAATTTATTTGTCAAAATTACTCCAGTGGAATTGGGACAAATTCATGAGGAATTTGAGGAAATTTATATCAGGGGTTAAAACTCCCATTTTTAACCTTTGCTTGGGAATTTTTAGGCCTGGAATCAACTGAATTTCATAATCACAGAGCATCCATGGAGAAATTGGGTGAAATTGGGCGAAAGCCCCAATTTCCATAATGAAGTTCATGGAGAATTTGACATGGGACTATCAAATTTTAGTTGTATAGGTTGAATTGACATGCGTAGGAATGAAATTGGCCATGAAAATCTAAGTACATAGTTTCATGATGGCCCTAGAAAAATTTCGAAAATAGGCATTTTTAAAAATTTTGGAAAATTTGAGTAATTTTTCGTACCATGACATCAGCATGAAGTGGAGGCCACATGGTGGGTGACATGGAATTGGTGATGTGGAATACCACAGTTTTAGGATAGTGGCATGGTGGTGGGGCTACGGGTGGAGCAACAACTCGATACCACAAGTGGTATCGAAGTTGAGCAATAAGTGGCATCACATGCTAGGAAGAGTGGTTTTAAAAAATTTCTTGGTGATGCAAAACCAATAGAAGTAGGCCACATATCAGGGTGATTTTTTGGAATCACATTGTAGAGGAGGTGTTAAACTTCGAGCATGCCACCGATGCGAAATGGATTCTCCATTGTTGATCATCCCCTGATCTTCATTATTAGATCTTGGGTGCAGGAAAATTTTTGCATCGGAGGTAAAGGGTACGAGATGAGACCCACCCATCATCGCGATCAATGAGAAATGTCAGAGGTAAGGAATGGATGTGACCCATCGATGACATGGGCCACTATAGTGGTTCCATGTGGCAGCTGATACAGGTGGGGTCCCATACTATTATAAGTTATTTTATATGATTCATACATTAAAGTGCGAAGGTAAACGTAAAAGTAAGGTAGAAGAGAGAGGCAAAGAGAGATAGAATAGAAGGAATGTGATGAAGGCTAACGAGGCAGAGTCAGGGTGGCTAAGTGGATGATATGGAATCACCTCATGTTTCCATGTAGACCTAGAAGGCCACATTAGCAACCGCGTCAGCAAAGATGCCACGTAGGAAAAATTTCCCTATAGTTTAAAAAAAACTAACTCTAGAGCCACTTTCGTATTTTGGCCCTAAAAAGAGAAGAATAATTCAGAAGAAGATACCATTTTATGGGTTTTTTTTCGTAGTATCGAGTGATACAAAAATGTAAGGAGGGTCACAATCCAATTATGCATTGATTTTCTAGAAAATGAAAATTACATGTTTATAAATATTAGGGTCAAGCTCAGTTGCAGACATACATGATTTTATGGGCTAAATTTCACAAATGGGTTAATTTTCCATGGTTTTCCCAAAAATATATTCACCAATTTCCATTTTTTCTAAAAACGATTCTCCCAAATTCCATAGAATAAAATTATTTTACCTTAAAAATCGCAAAAAATTTATAAAAACTATATAAAATTCTTAGAAATTTGAATATTTTTACAAAAATATCACCAAACATTTTAAACTTTTCATATTAAGGGCTAGTAAGATTAGCCCAGATTTCTACATTTTTTTATAAATTTCCATCCTTAAAATTATCTCTGGTTGCTAGAGCACAATTATTGTTGAGACTTGTACAGAGTGTAATAAAAGTAGACATGAAGATATTGTGCAAAGAAATTGGTTGGATTCTAAGGGGTTTGGAATGGGGTTGTTGAAATAGGCCAAAATCCATTATTCTGGGCCACGTTTTGGGGATTTTGGGGATTTTTAGAGGAGGAAAAGGGTCCTCGGATGGAAAATATGGAAAAATGTATTTACTCAACATTTTGTATACTCATCAAGACAGACAAATTTAGTTTAGTGAAGTTTTCTCAGAAGTGCAAAGTTTGGGAGATAGCTAGTTTCGTTAAAAAATATGTCTGTAATAAGGGGTGAAAAAGGACAAAGTTGTCATTTCCAGATTACTACATTTTTTTACTATAGCATCAGATTGACAACCTCAGAGTTGTTATGAATTCCAATTCATCATTATTATTTTTTCCTTGTACAAAATTTTCTCTTGTTCCTGATGGATTTACTTCTACAAGTAAAAAAAGTTGGTGTATGGGATAAATTGCACCTGGAAAAAAAGTGCACAAAAAAGAGTAAATTAGCTATATTCAGATGAATATAACTTTCTTCCCAGAGATCAGATTTGAGCAAGAAAGTAGTCATTGGAAATATATTGGATAAAAGAATCCAGATATGCACCCCGAATTGTGAATTGAGCAACTAGACTCAAAGGAAATTAGGAGGAACATGATTACTAACCTTAAAGGGAAAAATTGTGCATATGTTTCCAGAATTGTAAATTATAGTTTTTAGCTAGAAAATTTTGTTTTATGCACATTTATTAGAATATTAAGGTTACATATGGGACATAAAAGGTTTATAATTAGTTCTATATATATGTGTGTGTGTGTGTGTGTGTGTGTGTGTGTGTGTGTGTGTGTGTGTGGAAGATGAAAGATAAATCTACAGATATGAGGAAAAGTTAGGGATAATGCTTCAAAATGAGCATGTGATTTCTTTGGGAAGTTGCAAGAACAAGACATGTAGACTTAGTGAGCAATATGGAAGACCTCCAATGAAATTTTAATGTGGGAAAAAAGAATTCTATATGACATATGTGCATATCAAATATGTATGATGAGTAAGGAATACCATCTAGAATTCATGATATTGCATGTGTAGTAGGTACACATGGAGGTGCAAAGCATGAGAATATGAAAAGTGGTTTAAATAATAGGTAAAAGGGTTTGAAACTTGGTATCAAGGATGAGAAGAGACACAAGAAATATTTTTATGTCAAGGGTTCTTCACAAGATGATCAAAGGCTAGGGAGGGAGAATGTTAAGATATCATTCATGTTCAACAAGGTAAATTGAGATTCCAAGAGGTTAGTGTTCTAATAAAGAGGGCCATAATGCATATATGTGGGTAAGGTGCATTGTATCCAAGAATTACTCTATGAATAGTTATATCAATGCACCCTTTGTGTTAGAGTGCTCAGCGGAAACAGGGTGCCAAAATAAATCATTAAGTGGATGAGAGAGTGAAAATTCCATTATGTGCGGATTTGTTCTAGATGGATGCAATTAGACTCCAATGAGATGGAATCCATAAAAATTAATTGGATTCTATAATTGGACAAAGACCATGAATAGTTGATATAAGTGGAAAAAGGTATTGTTAGCACTGAGAGTCACACTCAGACTGCCATGAGTGCAAGCCTAATACCCATAAGAATTTATAGATAATTGTTTATATCAAGGTGACATATGGATTAGGAAAACTCAAAAGAGGTGTCAATCACAGAAGGCAATCCCAAAGTATAGACCAAAAAGTAAGGATTTAGAAACAAAGTGTCTTAAATCTGGTTTACACAACAGAAACAAAATATTTATTATATGACAATATCAAAATCGGAGGTATATCCCCTACCATCAAACTTGAAAAAATAAATCAATTTAAAACTGGATGGATCAGCAAGAAAGAACAAGAAGGAGGACAATAAGTTGGTTGTAAATAAGTTATCTACCATTGGGCATGGAGTCAAAACACTCTGCAGATTAAAGGCAATCAACCTAAATATAAGGTTAAGAGTTTATATGATGATGATTAGAAGAAAGGAAAGTGAACAATCAGAAGAATGTCTACTAAACAAAGATACTCTCTTCAAAATAGATTGAAAAGAAGCTTGAATAGAAACAATGATTAACATACCATCTACAACAGATCCTTTGTTTCTCAAGGATCTGTTAATCAAATGAAGTCTTTGATCCTCAAAACTTGCAATATATCCAATCAAGAAGATAACAAAATAAATGGAAAACAAAGATGACAAGCTGATAAAAAACTCTCATGAATCTTTAATGGAAGAAATGTTATTTACAATAGGCCCTCATGCTTACAAATGAGCAGTTAAACTACTCCTCTAGCTGTCTCCTCTCTTGGATCATGAATCCAACCCTTATCTCATCAAAAACCATTTCATTTATAGTGAATAATCTCTATCTACCCTAAGGACATCGAAACCAAGGAGTTACATAGGATCCTCCTCCATTTAGGAGTCTTGTTACAAAAGATTCCAACAAAAGCCTAACGAATTCCTATTTTTTTGGGATTGTGTCTATGATGATAAATGCCTTTCGAAACAGGTCATCTTGATTGATATAGATATGGAACACATGTCCCCCATGTCCAAAAAACTCCTAGGAGACCATTCGAACCCTTCTTGACAGGTGGCAACCTCCAAACAAGGACAATATCCAACAACTATGCAAAACAAAGAGTTTGTAGCGTCAGTTTACAGTGCACTGGTGTTTTAATTATATCTCTCGAATAAAAACTTGGGTCAGGATGAACTTTGGACATCCAGTCAATGACATTATCATGATCCTCAACAAAAAATTGCAAAAAACCCCACATCACCATTTTTGAGTTATGATCAAATATTTAGACGCATCTGCTATAGGAAATGAGTTTGCGGCACCCCTCTCAGCCAATTCGCAGTGCCAAGAGAAAATAAGCAGCCACACTCTTTTCCTGACCTCCAAACAAGACAAAAAATCTCATAGAGTACCTAATGGCTATGAGGTTGATGCTGGTAATTTCATACTTGCACCCAGATGCTTGCAAGTTTCCAAACCTCCAACCCTCATCCAATATAGTTCGCATCGCTAATCATCAGTTTGCAGTGCCATAAAAAGAAAGAGCCACTCAACCCTTGCCATACCTTAAAGCAAGGTGGACAATTTCATAGAGTACCTGGTAACTTGGAGTTGAATGTTGATATCTTTAGATTTTCACAGGGACACCTACAAGTGGTCTATCCACCAACTATCCTCTGCAACTAGTTCGCAACGGAGTTTGCAGCGCCTGCTCCAAAATTTGATTTTGAGTTCTTTAACGAAAAAGTTAGGATATCCAAATTTATGATCCCTATAAGTTGTTAGAGATAAACCTTGAAAACAATAAAAACCCCTGTCATGTCATAAGTAAATGATTATTTTGAATCAAGGAGGTACTTTGAGTACACTGCAGACTCTCCTAGTGAGTTGGCAGCACTCAAACCACAAACTGATTCGACAACATGAACGTGTAAAGTAACATCTAGAGATACTTCATACATCTTATGGAAGCAAAATGTCAAGGTGATGATGGTGATTAGAATGATGTGACTGGTGAAAACTAACACTCATTTTCATGATGACTAAAACTCGACCTAGGACACAACCACACGATCCTAGACTAAGGCTAAAATGACTTGGGTTTATAAATAAAATATGAATATTGAAAAATGACTCTAAGAAGAAAATATAGAACTACAAAGAACCTATGACTCAAAGAAAAAGGCTAAAATGAATTTTCGATTCCCCCCACAACTCTATGTGATAACATTTGGCTCCATAGGGGATGGCATGCTCCCTGTGAGCTTCCAAGAACATGCAGTTCCAATGGCCTTATCCATGGGCTATGGAGTCATCTGTGCAACCAACCTCTGTAACACTGCCAAAATACGCCACTTATTCAAGCAAACTAATAAGCATGTTGCAAACAAACCTCATACTGCAAATATGATCACACTATGCAAATAGAGGAAAAACAAATGCTCGTGAAGCAAGCTTATTTCCTATTCTATCCTACCTCTAACTAGATATGAAACTTGCACAAGTTCAAATTTCCATAGAAACCATTCAAATAACTTTAGTACTGAAAGAATCCCATCTATGCCACTGATCAATAGATAATAACATAAATATTAGAACAACGATATAAAATTCTTCAGAAAATCATACTCACCCGCAAAGACTGGAGAAATAATGAAATCTGGAATATTCAGAGCATCTGAAAGATATGACTCCAATAAAACTTCTATTGGATCCTCAAAACCAAGATCAAAAACATGTATTCATAAAAGATAACTGCCCATGCATACATTCCCCTTTGCCTAAAAATAGATGAACTTCATGATCTTTCATGAGAAACTCTTGATCATCAAGAATGACATTTTCCTCTTCATAAAAAAAGTCATATGATAATTATATAGTAGGATTTAAAGCATCCTAATTATGATCAGCTAAGAATATATAGTTATCTATACGATCATCTTGTAATGCAAGCTCAAAATGATTTGGAAACTGATAATAAGCATGATGTACATCCTCATCCATAGAAAAATATGAAAAAAACGGTGAAATGATGTCCCAAATCTGAATTAAACTCACATTCTTCTTATTGTTCATGTGCATGCATATTTTCAAGATAAGCCTAATCTCGAATAATTTTGCAAGATCGAGTGTTCTCTTCGACTTCCTCTGCATCTTCAAACAACCTTCTTAATAATGAGTATTTCTTTTCTCTTAGGAGAAGGACAAGATCTGAATGTTGAGTTGTTACCTAGTACACCATGGCAACAATGTCGAAAGGTCAGATTTCCAATGGCATGCTATGATAAAAAATGTAAAATATCTTGTTGAAGACAACCATAGTTTCTTCCTCCCCTCTCCTCAAAACATTAAAATCAGCCAGTTATTGATCAGAGGAATTATTCTCACCCCGATACTTTAAGAATGCATTACATAACACAATCCAAGAACCCATAGAATCAGCTCCCAAACCCTTAAACCACAAAGAAACATCCCCAAACAAGGATTTGGAAAACAACCTCATGGTAACATCTTCATGTACTATCTCAAAATGATCAACAAAGTTCTCAAAGGCTCCCAAATTCCTCTCGGCAGTAATATGACCCTGTCCAGAAAAATGAGGAAGGTACTCAAAAAAATTAATAGGGTAAGGATGAAGGTGAGATGATAGTCTTAAAGGTATAAACATTTTCTCTCTGATTCTAGTTTGGACAACAATTGGTTGAAAATGAGGTTTAACAAGATGATTGCAAGGATAAAAAATGATAGTATTAGGTGATAAGATCTGAGAAGAGAATGAATCAATTCCATCATCCTCGTGATTACAAGGCTGAGCATGTTCGGTAAGGATTGAGATATAAACCTCGTTCTTCTCAATAGGCTGAGGTGAGGAGAGATGATCAACATCTAAAACACATGCAGAATGGAGACCTTATTCTTCCAAGGAAGGATATATAAATGAATGTTGATGATCATCAGAGTAAACAAAGAAAAGGAAAATCCTTCTTATATGTAAAGGGAAAGAGAAGAATGAATTGATGAAAAAGAAAAAAAGTTCATGGAAAAAACTAATGAATTGATACTTGGATTGTCCCTTCCATATTTTCATCTTTATGTCATTAGGATCCTTCCTCCAGTGGAATCTTTGATTGTGGAGTGACCGGGTAGATGATTACAGTCAATTTTTGTGTCCCTCTCTTGTCTACCATCAAGAATGTTATCTATGTCATTATCCCAGGGAAGCTTGCTTCACACTCCACTCCTCGGCAACGGTGCCAAAAATGTTAGCATTGAGAGTCACACTCAGACTGCCATGAGTGAAATCCCAATACCCATCATAATTTATAGATAATTGTTTAAATCAAGGTGATATATGGATGAGGAAAACTTACAAAAGGTGTCAATCACAGAAGGCGATCCCAAATTATAGACCAACAAGGATTTAGAAACAAAGTGTCTTAAGTATGGTTTACACAGCAGGAACAAAATATCTATTATATGACAATATCAAAATTGGAGGTATCTTCCCTACTATCAAACCTAAAAAATTAAATCAATTTAAAATTGGGTGGATCAGTAAGAAAGAACAAGAAGGAGGACAATAATCTGACTGTAGATTAGTGATCTACCATTGGGCATGGAGTCAAAACACTCTAGAGATTGAAGGAAATTAGGCTAAATATCATGTTAAGAGTTTATATGATGATGATGATTAGAAGAAAGAAAAGTGAACAATAAGAAGAATGTCTAGTAAACAGAGATCCTCTCTGCAGAATAGATTGAAAATAATCTTGAATATAAACAACGATTAAAAGGCCATCTACAACAAATCCTTTGCTACTCAGGGATCCATTACTCAAAGACAGTCTTTGATCCTCAAAACCTGCAATATATTCAATAAAGAAGATAACAAAAGAAATGGAAAACAAATTTAACAAGCTGATAAACAACTCTCATGAATCTTTAATGGCAGAAATGTTAATCACAACAGGCCCCCAGGCTTACAAATGAGCAGCTAAATTGCTCCTCCATCTCTCTCCTCTCTTGGATCATGAATCCAACCCTTTTCTCATAAAAAAACCTTTCATTTACAATGAATAATATATGTATACCCTAAGGAGGTCAAAACCAAGGAGTTACATAGGATCCTCCTCCATTTACGAGTCTTGTTACAAAAGATTCCAACAAAATCCTAACAAATTCCTATTTTTTTAGGATTTTGTCTATGATGATAAATTCCTTTTGAAACATGTCATCCTGATTGATATGGTGATGGAACACATGTCCCTCATGTCCAACAAATTCCTAGGAGATCATTCAAACCTTATTTGACAGGTGGCAACCTCCAAACAAGGCGAATATCCAACAATTATGCAAAAGAGAGAGTTTGTAGCCCCGATTTGCAGCGTACCGGTGTTTTAATTATATGTCTCTAATTACAAATTGGGTCAAGCTTAAATTTGGACAACAAGTCAATGACATTATCATGATCCTCCACAAAAAAATTCAAAAGAACCCACATAACCGTTTTTGAGTTATGATCAAATATTTAGATGCATCTACTACAGGAAATGAGTTCGCAACACCCCTGTCAGCCAGTTTGCAACGCCTGTGACAATTCACATCGCCAAGAGAAAAAAAGCGGCCACACTCCTTTCCTGACCTCCAAACAAGAAAAAAATGCTCATAGAGTACCTGATGGCTATGAGGTTGATGTTGGTGATTTCATATTTGCACCCAGATTCCTGTAAGCTTCCTAAACTCCAACCCTCATCCAAGATAGTTCACAGCGCCAATCATCAGTTTGCAGTGCCACAAAGAGAAACAACCACCCATCCCTTTCCAGACCTTAAAGAAAGGTGGAAAATTTCATAGAGTACATGGAGCTGGAGTTGAATGTTGATACCTTTAGATTTTCATAGGGACGCCTACAAGTGGTCTAACCGCCAACAATCCTCTGCAACTAGTTTGCTGCGGAGCTCGCAACACCAGTCGCAGTTTGTAGTGCCTGCTCCAAAATTTGATTTTGAGTGCTTCAAGGAAATAGTTAGGATATCCAAATTTATGATCCTTGTAAGTTGTTAGAGATAAACCTTGAAAACAATAAAAGCCCCTATCATTTCATAAGTAAATGATTATTTTGAATCAAGGGGGTACTTTGAGTGGGTTGTGAACTCTCCTAGTGAGTTGGAAACACTCAAACCACAAAGTGATTTGACAGCATGAATGGGTAAAGTAACAACTAGAGATACTTCACACAGCTTATGGAAGTGAAATTTCAAGGTGATGATGGTGATTAGAAGGATGTGACTAATGAAAACTAACACTCCTTCTCATGATGACTAAAACTCGAACCAGGACACAACTACAAGATCCTAGACTAGGGATAAAATGAATTGGGTTTATAAAGAGAATTTGAATATTGAAAAATGAATCTAGGAAGAAAACATAGAACTACAAAGAACCTATGACTCAAATAAAATAAATAAAATGACTTTTTGATTCCCCCCACAACTCTATGTGATAACATCTGGCTCCACAGGGGATGGCATGCTTCCTGTGAGTTGCCAAGAACATGCAATTCCAATGCCCTTATCCATGGGCTATGGAGTCATTCATGCAACCAACCTCTGTAACACTCCCAAAATCCGCCACTTATTCAAGCAAACCAATAAGCCTGATGCAAACAAACCTCATACTGCAAATCTGATTACACTATGAAAAATGAATAAAAGAAAATGTTTGGGAAGCGATCTTATTTCCTATGGTATCCTTCCTCTAACCAGATCTGAACTTGCTCAAGTAAATGCAAATTTCCATAGTAACCATTCAAATAACTTTAGGACTAAAAGAATCACATCTCTGCCACTGATCAATAGATAATAACAGAACTATAACAGCAACGATATAAACTTCTTCAAAAAATCATACTCACCCAAAAACACCGGTGAAATAATGAAATCTGAAATCTTCAGAGAATCTGAAAGATATGACTCCAATAAAGCTGCTACTGGATCCTCAAAAACAAGATAAAAAACATGTTGATTCAGAAAAGATAACTACCCATGCATACATTCCTCTTTTCCTGAAAATAGATGACCTTCCTATTCTTTCGTGAGCAGCTCTTGATCATCAAGGATGACAATTTCCTCTTCATAAAAAAGGTAATATGATAATTGTATAGCAAGATTTAAAGCATCATGATTATGATCAGCTAAGAATATATAGTTATCTATATAATTATCCTTTAATGCAAGCTCAAAATGATTTGGAAACTGATAATAAGCATGATGTACATCGTGATCCATAGAAAAATATGAAAAAACTATCAAATGATGTCCCAAATCTGAATTAAACTCACATTCTTATTGTTGTTCCCGTGCATGCGGATTTTCAAGGTAAGCCTGGTCTCGAATCCTTTTGCAAGATCGAATGTTCTCCTCGACTTCCTCTACATATTCAAACAACCATATTAATGATGAGAATTTCCTTTCTCTCAGAAGAAGGACAAGATCTGAATGCTAAGCTGCTACATAGTACACCATGGCAGCAGTCTTGGAAGGTCGGATTTCCAATGGCATGCTATGATAAAAATTATAAAATCTCTTGTTGAAGACAACCATAGCTTCTTCCTCCCCTCTCCTCAAAACATTAAAATCATTCAGGTATTGATCAAAGGACTTATTCTCACCCCAATACTTTAAAAATGTATTACATAACTCAATCCAAGAACCAATAGAATCAACTCCCAAACCCTTAAACCACAAAGCAACATCCCCAAACAAGGATTTGGAAAACAACCTCATGGTAACATCTTCATGTACTATCTCAAGCTAATCAACAAAGTTCTCAAAGGCTCCCAAATGCCTCTCGGCAGTAATATGACCCTCTCCAGAAAAACGAGGAAGATACTCAAAGAAATTAAGAGGGTAACGATAAAGGTGAGATAGTAGTCTTAAAGGTATAAACATTTTCTCTTTGATTCTAGTTTGGACAACAGTGGGATGAAAATGAGGTTTAACAAGTTGATTGCAAGGCTCAATAATGATATTAGTAGGTGATAATATTTGAGAAGATAAATGAATCAATTTCATCATCCTCATGATTACAAGGATGAGCATGTTCAGGAAGGATTGAGATATAAACCTTGTTCTTCTTAATAGGTTGATGTGATGAGACATGATAAACATCTACAACACATGCATAATGGAGACATTCTTCTTCCAAGGAAGGATATATAAATGAATTTTGATGATCATGAGAGTAAACAAAGAAAAGGATAATCCTTCTTATATGTAAAGGGAAAGACATGAATGAACTGATGAAAAATAAAAAAATGGTCATGGAGAAAACTAATGAACTGATACCTGGATTATCACTTCCATATTTTCATCTTTATGTCATCAAGATCCTTCCTCCAGTGGAGTCTTGGATGGTGGAGTCACCAGGTATATGATTACAGTCAATTTCCATGTCCCTCTCTTGTCTACCATCAAGAGTTGGATCTATGTCCTTCTCCCAGGGAAGCTTGCTTCACACTCCACTCCCCGAAAACAACGTAAAAAATGTTATCACTGAGATTCACACTCAGACTGCCATGAGTGAAATCCCAATAGCCATCAGAATTTATAGATAATATTTTATATCAAGGGAACATATGGATGAGGAAAACTCAAAAAAAGTTTCAATCACATAAGGTAATCCAAAAGTATAGACCAGAAAGTAAGTATTTAGAAACAAAGTGTCTTAAATCTGGTTTACACAACAACAACAAAATATCTATTATATGAAAATATCAAAATCGGAGGTATCTCCCCTACCATCAAACCTTGAAAATTAAATCAATTTAAAATTGGGTGGATCAACAAGAAAGAACAAGAAGGAGGACAATAATTTGACTATAGATTAATGATCTACCATAAGGCATGGAGTCAAAATACTCTGCATATTGGAGGCAATCAAGCTAAATATCATGTTAAGAGTTTATATGATGATGATTTGAAGAAAGGAAAGTGAACAATCAGAAGAATGTCTACTAAACAGAGATCCTCTCTGCAGAATAGATTGAAAATAAGCTTGAATAGAAATAATGATTGACATGCCACATACAACAGATCCTTTGTTGCTCAGGGATCTGTTAATCAAAGGCATTCTTTGATCCTCCAAACCTGCAATATAGTCAATAAAGAAGATAACAAAAGAAATGAGAAACAAAGATAACAAGCTGATAAACAACTCTCATGAATCTTTAATGACAAAAATGCTAATTACAATAGGTCCTCATGCTTACAAATGAGCAGCCAAATTGCTCCTCTAGCTCTCTCCTCTTTTGGATCATGAATCCAACCCTTTTCTCATAAAAAATCCTTTCATTTATAGTGAATAATATTTATATACCATAAGGAGGTCGAAACCAAGGAGTTACATAGGATCCTCCATTTAGGAGTATTGTTACAAAATATTCCAACTAAAAGCCTAACAAATTCATTTTTTTTTGGATTTTGTCCTATGATGATAAATTCCTTTTGAAACAGATCATCCCGATTGTTGGAGATGGAACACATGTCCCTCATGTCCAAAAAACTCCCATGAGACCATTCGAACCTTCCTTGATAGGTGGAAACCTCCAAACAAGGCGAATATCCAACAACTATGCAAAGCAGAGAGTTTGCAATGCCAGTTTGCAGTGCACTAGTGTTTTAATTATATCTTTCGAATTACAAACTGAGTTAGGTTGAAATTTGGATAGCAAGTCAATGACATTATCATTATCCTCCACAAACAATTCAGAAAAACCCACATCATCATTTTTGAGTTATGATCAAATATTTAGACGCATCTGCTACATGAAATGATTTCACAGTGCCCTTATTAGTTAGTTCGCAGCGTCTGTGATAGTTTGCAGTGCCAAGAGAAAACAAGCAGCCACACTCATTTCTTGACCTCCAAACAAGACAAAAAATCTCATAGACTACTCGATGGCTATGAGGTTGATGCTAGTAATTTCAGATTTGCACCTAGATGCCTTCAAGTTGCCTAACCTTCAACCCTCATCCAAGACAGTTCTCAACGCCAATCATCAGTTCACAGCTCCAAAAAGAGAAATAACCACTTAGCCCTTTCCAGACCTTAAATCAAGGTGGAAAAGTTCATAGAGTACCTAGTAACCTGGAGGTGAACGTTGATACCTTCATATTTTCACAGGGATGCCTACAAGTAGTCTGACCACCAACGATTCTCTACAACCAGTTCGCTGTGGAGTTCCGATTTTGAGTGCTTCAAGGAAATAGTTAGGATATCCAAATTTATGATCTATGTAATTTGTTAGAGATAAACCTTGAAAACAATAAAAATCCTTGTCATGTCATAAGTAAATGATTATTTCGAATGAAGGGGGTACTTTGAGTGCACTGAGAACTCTCCTAGTGAGTTGGCAGTGCTCAAACCACAAACTGATTTGATAGCATGAACGAGTAAAGTAACAACTAGAGATACTTCACACAGCTTATAGAAGTGAAATGTCAAGGTGATTATGGTGATTAGAAGGATGTGACTGATGGAAACTAACACTCATTATCATGATGACTAAAACTCAACCAAGGACACAAACACAAGATCCTAGACTAAGGCTAAAATGAATTGGGTTTATAAAGACAATCTGAATATTGAAAAATGACTCTAGGAAGAAAACATAGAACTAAAATGAACCTATGACTCAAAGAAAAAGACTAAAATGACTTTTTGATTCCCCCCACAACTCTATGTGATAACAGGTATCATAAGTGGATGCCAAGATAGTTGGAGTATAGTGCAACACTTAAATAACTATGATAGCAATGAAAGGGAATTGTTGATGCATATAGAGAATGTTGAGTACATTTCAAGGGTACTGAGGGTATTTCCAAGGTAGAATGGGATGACAAGTCAGGAAGAAAGAAAATAAGAAGTGGTCTTCACAAAGGAAATTCCTAAGAAGACACATGAGGAAGAAAATGGTTCTATGCTTGACATGGTATACAAAAGAGATGGAACCTAAAAAAAAAACACCTCAATTGTACAAGGAAGCAGGTCAAGCTTGTACAATTGTTTGAGGAATCAAAGAGTTGTAGAGGGAAGTGCAAGATTGCAAAACATGTATTGAAGGGTTGACAAATGACTTAGAATAGCAGAGTTAAATTAGTATTTATATGCTACGGAGTCTAAATGGATTTCAAGTAAGGACCAATAGAGATTATCTCATACAACATGAAGTCATTAGGTGAAGAATGGAATTTGCATGCATTGGGAGTTAATGGGAAATATGCGTCCTTAAAAGTAAGGATGTGATGAAGGTGGCAAAGCTTGATACAAGAAAAAGGAATTGTTAAGTTATGACTTAGATACTTGTGTCTAAAAGTACTTAGAGTAAGAAAGTTTCCTCTATTATTAGAGTGAGCAGTGGAAGCAGGGTAGAAGTGAAAATGGAGGAGTGTAGCATTCCATTTGGAGCAGATTGGTATTGAGTGGCCAAGAAGTGATTCACAGTGAATTACTCAATGGAGTGAAGAGGGATATTTAAAATGGAGCAAAGCCATGGATAGAAAAGGATATTGGAAAAGATGACAAAAGAAAATTTTCATAATGTTGAAATGTCAATCAATGAGAATGGTATTTCAAGACTGTTTGAGCCAAGGAATATGGTGTGTTTTATTAGATTGTATTTTTAATATTAAACTAGAGTAGTGCATGTTACAACACTATGAATATTGAGAATTTTAGCCAAAATATGTTGGGAAAGGATTTTTTGTAAAAAGGAAACAGATCTAAGATTACAACACTAGGGGATCTAGTGGTTGGAAATGCATAATGGCCAAGTGGGGGACTGGCTAGAAGGTTCAAAATAGCGATTAGTGATGCACAGTTGAGCAGAATGGAAATGCACAAGGCATTGAGGATATACAAGAATTCAAGGAAAGTCGTCTACATAAACAAGATAAATATGCATTTAAGTGAATAATGGAAGTGATGCATGAATGCATATAAGAAACATAAAATTCATGAACATAAAATAGGCATGATGAGATTAATTTCTCAGTGCATACTGATGGGAATTTTTTTCATATGGACATGCCTAGAAATGTATTGATCAAGGGTTGGTAAAGGGAGATTGCAATCTTCCACAACAATATTCATTGATTAGGTAGAATCAATTAATGTAATAACAACCATGTAGGTATACATTTAGTTTCTTATGATACATACATGTTGAAGGGAATTGAGGTAAGATTTCCCTTAGTCAAATTTCGATATTGGAATTGGTGTGTAAAGGTAGAGGGCCCTGAATATAAAATTTTTATTTATGTTTGAATGAATTATGTAAATTTTTCACGCATATTGTGTTATATTGGTTATGATATCATAACCAAATCAAGTCATGAGACATTACTCTTGTTGTAGAAATAAATTCCATTAAACATGGCCATGTGTGAGGCCATGATGTGGTTGGAAATGGAAGGGTTATATCGCCATACAAGTGTGTAATGGTATTACCCTGTATAATTTATGTTTAGACTGAAACATCTTTTTTGACACAAGAGAGAAATATGGGAATTATATTCCCAATGTTGTGTATGGGTTGAAGAGGAAGGTATCCAAATGGTTGAACGTGTAAATGGGGGAGAGTTTGGATGATGTGTTGAGGCATGGACTATACCTTCCAACTCATATGGTCGAATGGATGACATGAATGTATGTATTCCAAAGTCAATTCAAGGATGAATTATGTATATGTGGTCATTATTGTTGGCACATGGGTTTTATTTAATGGTAAAGTTGATTGCATTATGAAATCTTGGTGTGTTGATAATGCATGTGTAGTGAATGATAGTTTCGTTCTATATAATATGATTAATGGTTGAATTCCATATTTGATGTGAATAATGGATGGAAATGATTGAATTTCTAGCAAGATACAATTTTGAGATCACTTAATGAATTGTTATAAATGTGCATGAATGATAACAATCTATTTGGCTGAGTGAAAATTGAGAAAATTGCAAGGAGAATGATCTTGTATATGATAGGAATGTAAGCCCATAAAGAAGAATAATATATGTTACTTCTATGAGAACCAAACAATTATGAGTAGAAAACTCATGCATGGGAAATCTTATTTTCCTGTATAAAACATATTTGAGAAATCAATAATTGAAAATTGTTATGATATGCTAACAATTTGTTTGGCTGAGAGAAATTTGAGAAAATTGTAGGAAGAATGGTCTTGGATATGTTAGGGATGTAAGCCCATAAGGAAGAATGATATCTACAGTTGCAAGAGCCAAACATAATGAGCATAAAACTCATGTTTGGGAAATTATGTTTTCTTGTATAAAACATATATGAAAATTATAATTGAAAATTGTATGATGATGTCTCATATTGACTACATGCATATGATGTATATGGGATGATTTACATAGGTTACATATTGCTAGTGGAAGTCTAACACCAAGTTGGCATTCATTTTCATAAGAACACCTTGGAAAATGATGGATTGCCTGAGAGTCTTGTTGATCCACAATCGTGATCAATATTTGAATATACATACCTATCCTTAATCTTTTTCTTTTGTTTTCCTTTTCTTATTTTTTCTCCTTACTTAGTTTATTTTTTACTTTTAAAATTAGGGTTGCAAATAATAATACCATCCAATCCCCAAACCCACACTCACACTACCCAAAAATTGCACCTCTTACCTTTGCGTCCTCCAAAATGCACCTTTATTATTACCTTTTCATACTTAGTTGTTTTCTTGAAAACTAGATGCGAGACAACTAGACATCCCATTTACCTTTCTCTTATGTCTGCAGACCCACATGCTCGTCGACCCACAATCCCATGTTTTACAAAATGTACCTCTTAGTTTTGTGACTCAAAAAATCACCCTCTCCCATACTTAGCTAATTTTATTACTTTGGGTGCAGGATGCTTTCACTTTTACCTTTTCATTCTTGTATACTCCCAGGCCCACAGACTTGTAGTGTTGCATATTACATAATGCACCTTTCGATCCTCGTAATGCACATCCATACTTAAGAACTTTTCATCCACCACGACATCCCATCACCACTTCCCATCAAATTTATTTTTTCCACCATATCATCCACCACTTATCTGAACGCAATGTCATTATTAAATTTGCGAAGATCATGTAAACCTTGTAAAAAATTCAAAAATATCGTCATACAGGCCAACAAATTTGAAATAAGAACTACATTGATTAAACCATCAGGACAATACATGGTAAATTAAACAAGAACTGATATGACAAGATGTAAATATTGATAATAGTATCACCTATTTCCAAATCTAAAGCGGTGAAATAATGTCAAGTAAGATAAATGAATTGTATTGCAAGGATACACTAAACATGCTTGGGAGTGAAGATCAAGAGTTCCAGTGGTCTTGATCATAAAACTACTATAAGTCCCTCCCTCCGACTAAGAAAAAGATGAATCTGATCTAGACTTCAGGAATAGACCTTGTTGGTTGTGTTCCAAAGGTAACATGTTTCAAATATCTTGCTCAGTGGCGTGCAGAAAAATTCAATTCAAAGAAGAGAATAATCTAGCTCTATGGACAACAACCTATCTCTTTAGCTCCTTTGGTGTTTACCAGAATGCTACAAATCCCCATGCCCACCATGTGATTTGCAAGCGAGGAGGCTAATGAATTTCTCAAACAACACAAAGGAGGAGGAGAAATCATTGATAAATGTCTAGTCAACCCATGAAATAACATTAGATTTTCCAAGATTGAGGTAAGTTCCTTGAAATACCCATACATGGAATTTGCTTGGTTATTTGTTTATATCATTGGTTTGGAGTCCACAACTTATGTACCAAGAAATATTATGTATTCCCTTCATTTCTCTTTGCATGAGAATGCAATCATAGATTGGGGTCACATTAATTCTAATGAAATCTCATTTTAATTAATTAATTTGAAAAAGAAGCAAAAAAATTATCTGATGTCCTACCTTATTTTTTCCATATCCTACTTTCATGTGTTTGAGGACTTGTTAAGGGAAAGAAGCATTGATTTTAAGGTGGATCCATTCTTCACCTGGTATTTATCCTTGTGGAGGCATAAAGGTTAGTACAATTTCTACCCGACTCACAATAATTTCATATCAAAGTTTTAAAAAATAGATTTTAGCCCTAATGCATCGAGATTATCATTCAAAGCCACCACCTTTCTCATGAAAAAAGGATTTTTCGAAACCACTAAAGACTTCAGTATTATAAGGTTATTTGGGTGTGAAAAGAAGCCTTTCCTCCTCCCATTTTATGTATCGAATAGATAATTTATTGTGGAAGTTTAAATGGCAATAAGTCATGGGCTCACTTCTTCAATGAGAAAAGAAAGAAACAGATCATCCCACTGCCTTGGAAAATTGGAGAAATCATTGTAAAATGCATCTCCCATCTACATGAACTTGTAGATCATCTGGACGATCTTGGCCTAAAAGAAGCTAAACTTGTTGATGGTTTCAACCCAAATGATATGTTTACTACACACAAGTCCTTAATTGGTTATTCTTCCTATTTTACCAAAATTCAACAATTTAAATAAAGGGGTGGAGATAATTTGAATCTCCTTGAAGTTTCAATCAACCAAGTTGTTAATGACATGAGATAATTAGTTAGTACAAGTGACGTATATCAACAATATTTTATAGAAGTAATAGATATAAATCATAATTCATCGATTGTGTCTCAAAAGAGTACCCCAGTAAGAACAAAACCTAGGAGTAGTGATATGGAGATGAGGAAAAAACTAGCCAGAAGTTCAGACGATGGAAGTGATAAGGACCCACCAAAGAAAAAACTTGAAAAACATCATATTGTATATACTTATTCCAAAAGAAAAAGAGATACAAAGAAAATAGGCTTACGTGTACCTAAAACTCAAGAAATCCAAAGAGATATGGATTTAGATAAGCTTATCGAAGAACCTAATTGGCCTGAGAAAAGACTGTCAAAAACCATAGAAATTGTTGAAGCCCTAGTCACTCGGGAACCGAAGATATTCAAAGAAGATTTTGTAACCTTGCACCACGTGACCTACAATCGAGCGTCTAAAAAATTTTTAATGAAAATTTTAATACCAAAAATAAAAATTCATCTGAGAAATGGAAATCAACAATAGATTTCGATGGGGTTGCACCATAAAAAACTATAAAATTCCATGAAGAAACTCGATAATCCTTGAAACATTATGTTGGCAATATTGAAAAGGAAACTTTGGAACTAAAACAAAAAATAAAATAATTATAGGCAAATTTACTTCGAGGACCTTTATTTCTAGAACCTTTAAATACAATTCAACCAACAGTTGCTTTAGAATATATCCTAGAAAGAAACAATAAATGTAAAGGTTCATTAAGTTTTCTACAAGAAATAAGAAAATATGTTGGATTCATGATGCATAAAAGAATAGATTTGATTCAAGAAATTTTTGCACTTGCATAGGGTTGCACCAACTTTGCAACATGAATTACAAATTTCAAAGAATATCTTCAGAAATATCTCGAGAATGATGAAGGTTTATACAAGGAAATTGTGGGTACATTATCGGCTAGAGTTTCAAGCTTAATCAATATCCACAGAAGAGATCAAAACCCTCCTTCAAACATCTAGATGAAACAAATTAATGCATGTTGGTTAAAGAGAACAAAAAACTTGAGAGAAATAATAAGTGAACTAGATGCTTTAAAGAACAAAAAAGGTGACTTACTTTTTAAGCTAGTTGATCCCACGAAAGAACTTGATGTCCCTAGTCTATTAAACACATATATTTATTTTCAAGACATTTATCTTGTATATTTAAATACTTATATTATTTTTTAGGTTCTAAGAGAATTGTTTTGGGATATTACATTATTGTAATCTCAAAGACTTTGATTCATGCATGTGATTCCAAATGTGTATCTATCATAATATTTTTTGTGCCTAATGAAATGATCATTTAAAGTTCTCTGCCATATGCAGTATGTAATTTCTTGCTTTCTTTCCTTGGATATTGTGTTCTGTCTTGATGAATGTTGTGATGGAAATGTCAGCCTTTTTACTTTCATACTCTATTGGTTTATGAATCCTATAAGATATTGTAAACAATTTCTTTCATAACATACCTAGTCTTGTCTCAAGTATTCTTGCATGTGAATATTTATTTCAAATAATCCTGGTCCTTCTCAGGCATTGTTTATATTCTTGCATGAAATTCAAAAATAGAGGAGTACCACCTCTTAAAAAATGAAGGGGGGTTTTATCCTCGTGAGGTTGACTTAAATATTGTAAAACAATCTTTTAGATCGACAAGTCCCTTGAGATGTAGTAGTGAGATTCCTAGTTACTTGTGCAAGAGAGACCCTGATAAATGAATAGTTCAACTCGATGGACTGGGGACAATGAAGGGGGCACATTCCTTGGTTTATCCATGATAAAATAATGGTACAACTCGATGGATTGAGAGTCATGAAGAGGGTACATTCCTTAGGTTGGACTGATTAAGAGGAAGAGAATTGGTGGAAACTGGGATAGCTAAAGGAGAATCCCAGTGGGTTATGTATCTATATTTTGGGGGTGGAGTGCCTATGTATCTATATTTTTGGGCTAGAGCACCTATGTATTTATGGTTTTTGGGGTCGAAGTTCCTATGTATTTATATTTAGGATGCAAGTCTTGTGTGATATTAGGTCGGAGAGCCTATATGTTGATCAAAGGATGGAGAACCTAGCATTGTGATTGTATGTACATTGTAGGGTGTTGTGCATTGAGGACAATGCAAAAAAATAAGGAGGAGAGAAATGTAACATCCTTGAATTTAGTCCCCACAAATTTTAATGTAATTGTATAAATGTGAATTAGGTTGGTGAGTCGATATGATTGGACCAAAGAACCCATATTGATTAAAATGGTCGAGTGCAAGATTATATATTATGAACACCAAAATGATTAATAAAAGTAGTAATATATGGACACGATATGAGAGGGATGAAAACAATGGGGGGATATGATTCCATAAGAGAGAAGGATCCAAGGGGGGAATATTCATGGGTATTAATCCAACCTACATTCTTTGAATTATTATCTTTGTGTATAACCTTCTATTTGTTGATTGAGTGTTCCCAAATCCAATAATTTATTTCATGAAAGAGGGTGGGTATGAGGAGTCACATCCCATAGTTATTGGAGAGCATGGGGTTGAAGTATAATAAACATTGGGCAAAGTGACAAGCCAACTGGCTTGAGGAAACATAAATTTGTATGGCCAAAGAAGACAATTTTTGCATGAAGATTTTGGATAGCAACAGAGGAGTTAAGTGTTGGGAAGAGAAACAACCATGGTATGCTTGAATAAAACCATTGTTTGGATGTGTTTTATGCTGGAAATGTGACATGTGTGCCTGTAAAATAGGATATAAGCCTATAGTTTGTTTTCCTATTGAGGAAATGGTTCAAGAGCCTTGAGAATGTTGCTATGAGCACTCTTGAAGCATCTGAGGGATTTATGGCCAAGTGATTTCAATGGAAGCCCTGATAAATGAATGGCACAACCTAAGGGACTATGAGTAGTGAATGGGGTACATTCCTTGGGTTGTGTAGGTTGTGGGGAAGAGAGAGTTGGGGGATTGGAACTTTAGTAGGAGTAGAACCTAGGTTTTGGGTTGATGAGTGTGGAGAGTGGAGAACTAGAGGGGCATATTTCCTTGCAGACTCATAGTCTCAGCTCATGGTTGGCCTACTATTGAGAGAAAATGAAAAGAAATGCCTATGGATGGGAGTTTCATCCTTCATATGTAGCCATTTGGTTATATTTTATGAACATATAAGTTTATTTTGTGTTTATTATGATTATTCCACTCTGTAAATGATATTTTAATGTTGTATGTTTGTTGTGTGCTAACTGGATGCATTCATGTTTTTATAAATTTTGTAAATGCATGGGTAAGTCAACATATTGTTTTGTTGTAATTTTTATGGGCCTGCTACCCCTTGGTTTTCTTTTATATGTATGGGGCATTTTTAAATTCATATTTAGTAGGATAAGTCATTTTTCATAGTTATGTGACTCATCTTGGATGGTTGGGTAATTTACAATGGCTAAGATGGGGGATAGCTAGAAGGTCAAGCAACCCCAACCCTTCAATTTCCCCAAGCATATCTCTCCTCCCTTGTCTTTTATTATATTACATTTGAGAAGAAGTCTCATGTTTTTATTTTTTTAAATACATCATAATTTTATTTTAAATAATTTTCCTTTAAACCTTACATTTCAAATGCATGTACTATGATTTGTTTTAATGTAGGGGTGGACATCGATTGTGATGGCATGGGTCCCTTCATGCCAACAACCTGATCTCCTTCCTTGTCCATAGCCTCAAACCTTTCCAACTTCGATCATTGTAGAGCTTATGATGATAACAAATCATCTTCATGCGGATATGATTTGGATCACACCTCCCTATGGGGAGGATTTTAGTCCCTAAAATCTTCCAAGGATATGTCAAGGAACATGCTTGCAATCCAGTTCCTCTCTTACCATTTCACCCTCTTTAGATTTTTTCCTTTGAGATCAATCTACCAGATATCTTTTCATCCTTTGCAATTTACCCATTCCTCATGTTGTAGAACTATATCTTCCTTCAATTATTCTAGAGCGTATATTGCAAATTCTTTGACAGTAGGGAGAACCTAATGGTCTTATTCTTCATCTGACATGGAAGGCTCGAACAAATTCATGTAATCCACATTCACCACTGAAATAATCTAGATATAATGAGGAAGTATCATCCTAAAGGAATTTCATTCACCTTCTCACTGATGTCAAAAGGTCTATATATGAGGGGCTTTAGTTTATTTGTTTCTCCTTCAAATTGCTCCTTACAAAGGTAAATCCACACCTTTTCTCCAACATGGAATTTATGATACTCCCTATCTTGGTCATTTCTAGATTTATATTGATGCTATCTTTTCTCAAGATTCTCTTGTAACTTTAGATGCATCTATTTAATCTTGCATGTGAATATGCTTGCCTTATTTTCATCTCCTTCTAATTCTTTATCCTTCTATTTTCCATACACAATATCAAATGGTGAAAGAGGTAAGAGGTAGATAAGAGGTAAGGCACTAATTTACACTACATACTTCCAAGGATTCTTTCATCTCCAACTTACTTCCTTATCCTTACTATTTTCCTTCCCTCAAAAACAACAAGACAAACTTCTTTGTGATGCCTATGATTCTTTTGGTCTGGTGAAAACTGATCAAAGAGAGTTTTTCTTTGTCCTTATGTTCATTTAGGGAATATGACTTTCCATACTTAACTAGACTATATTGGTTTTCTCTCCTCTTGATTGTGACATATCTGACATACAGGTATGGGATTCCCAAGATGACTCCACACAGGTACAATGGAACCACATCTACAACCACTTCATCCACAAATTTTTGGTTGAACAAAAAATTGAATTTTCATTGATTGTTCACTCTAAATTATACATATTTCCTTACCCAGCCTAGGGGATATGGTTGTGGATGATCCTGCATCTCTAAATCAAGATTCTCAACCAACTGTGAATTTATCAAATTAGATTGTGAACTGGGATCAAAAAATAAATATACCTTGCTATGTTTTTTCATGTGGATTTTGATGTAGAAAAAATCGATCATCTCCTTTGCCTCCTTGTGACCACAACAACCTAGTGTGACTTCCTTATAAAGAGTAGTGTAAATGATCTTCCCTTCTAGATATAGGGTGTTTTCAACACTTTCATTAGCATCTACTATTATCAATGTTGCCTTCTTATTTTTCTTTTGGAAATCCTTAGGGAACTTTTTTAGGGTGCAATATCCAACACTCCTCCCTAGTGTGTCCCTTTCAATCGAAACCCTTGCATTGCTTGATGGAAGGTATTTATTCTTGTGGAATTTCCACACTATTTTTCTCATTCCACTTCTTTTTTTCCCTTTTCTTTACTACTCGAATGGTTATGTCTACTTGTGCATGCTTGACTGCTACTTTCGCTTGTCTCCTTCTAGGTATTATGCTTGTACATTGGCTTCATCAATAAACATAGGTTTGAATAACATCAATTTATGGTAAATATGAGTTAGTAATGATCCCAAGTACTTGATCGACATATCCAATATTTTGAGAGAGAAACCCAGCTGGATATCTTTCTTCCTAAACTTTGTAGTGAACTCCTCTCCCTAAAGTGATGCCACACAATATGTTGGTGCTACTCATAACCAATTGGGTATAACTAAGATTTGATAATGACCTTGAACACCTCACAATCAGTCATTGGTGATTCATTTTCTAGTGTTTTTCCTACTACATAACTCTCCCACCATGCCAAGGCATAGCCTTCAAGATTCAATTGGGAAAATGTAATCCTTAGCTTCCCAATGACTTCGTGTATGTTGAAGTACAAATCCATTTGATGTGTCCACTGGTTCAGTTTGAAGGCATCAAATTCCCCAGTATATGGCGTGATGTCCACCTTCACCTATACACAAAAAGGTACCTACATTTTTATATAAATTCATTTTCCCATTTCTATCTCAACCTTGCACTCTATCTCTGGTTTCTTTTTCTCTTTTTTGGAGTCTTCATGACAAGTCTCTATTGAGGATTTTTCCATAACCATCGCTACCAATAGTTGTGTTACCATCAACATCAACATGGAAATACTCTACTCTAGTTGATCCAACCTAACCATGCAATATTTTTCATCATCTTCTTCATGAAAAATCCTTTACATTGTTGATTCTCTTCTTATATATAGCCCTAGAAACAATTATTATCCACTTTTTCTATAGTCATTACAATTTTTTACCATACAACTCTCACCAAGTATATTTGAACATGTGCTTCGTAAATGGTAGGCATATAGCCAATATCTTTTCCCAAACAAATTCTAAACTATTATAATCCCCTGCTCTTATTAGTGAGATGTATTCAAACTTTGATTTGAGCTCTCTTATGATTAAATCATCTCCAGTACAATTGAATATATCAATCAATAGGAAAATAAGAAAAGGGCACTAACTCCACACACAAGGAATGGTAATTTATTCATACCTCATTTAACAAAGTTCCATATGAAATGGGAGTTGACCATTCCACTAAATGCCAAAATCAAACTTGAAAGTAGATCCAACCACCAGTCAACATTCATAACAAAGAGAGAGGGGCATCCACTAGGTCACATACAGCCTTCCACTCTATAAATAAATGATTGTATGACATGTAGATGATGGAAAATCGGTTGAATTAGATATAGGATGACCTATAGAGGTTTGGTGGGATGCATTTTGGTCCATAGTGAACTACAGGAAGCCAAGAAACACTCCAAAACTCTACAGGAAGCTCATGACAACAATGGAATTTTTTTCCACTTCTATCAATCAAATTCACAAGAGAAACTGATTTAGAAGCTCCCTACAAGATTACAACAACCAAATAATGGTGTCCATTGATATTCGATCTTACAAATCAACCAGTGGTGGAGGATAGATTTTTTTGGGTTATATATTTTCTATTAAACTACTGCAAATATGAAGAAAATTCCAACACTACAAAAATAAATGAAATCTCAATTCAATAACTAAAACAACAACCACTAAAATTTTTAGAGTTGAAACCATTAAAAACACACATAGTATCTTCCTTAGACTCCAAAGTAAGTTAACATAAAAAAATCACAACAAAGAGATAAATCAATGCACAAGGAGACAATATTTACCTTGGAAAACCAACATTCAATTCGATTTGTTTGGGCTCTTTATTATTTGGAAATATGTAGGTTATAGTCTCTTTGGTTCATCTTCAGTCTCCACATGGAAATTTGGGAAACATTTCCTTAAGTCTTATCCAAATAACCCCTCTTCTTTTGTGTGGAAATGGTATATAGGAGGATGGCTAAGCTAGGAGATAGATGGAAGGTTGAGCTTCCCCAACTCTTCAGGTTCCTCAAGCTAGTCTCTCCTCCCTTGTCTTTCTCTAATTGTTGGACAATTGGTTTAGAAAGTTGGTTTTCATTGATGTCAACCCTTGGAGATTGATGTCAACCCTTGGCAAAGTCTGGAATCCCTAGAGATGTGGTTGAGATAGATGGATAGTTAGTTTTCATTGAAGGAGTGGTTGATGTCAGCATATGTGTTGGGTGCATTTGATGAATTCTACATGTATCCCCAAAGGTATGGTCATGGAACCGATAGTTGATCAAGGAATAAATACATGAAGTTCAGTGTATTTGCAAGTAATAACATCATATATGGATAGTACGCCTCATGTTGTTTCCAGTGATAGGGGGTACATCACGTGGCTCCTTACGGTTGAGGAGATATGGCTTTGTAAAGATTGGAGGACCCTCAAGAATAATCTATAATATCCTAGAAGCAACAAGAAGTCAATTATTCTAGAGGCCTCTAGAAAGTCTTCAAGAAGTTTGTTGGTCAAAGTGGTTGCAACAAGAAGTTAAGTATGGGTAAAGTAGTTGTAACAAATAAATTATGAGTTTACTAATTATGGGTAAAGTAGTTGCAACAAGAAAGTACAGGTTGACCCTAAAATTAAGAAAAAGGGTAAAACAAGTATGACCCTATAATGAGGAAAAAGAATAAAAAAATTATGACCCTAAAATTAGGAAAAAGGGTAAAACAATTATTACCCTAAAATTAGGAAAAAGGGTAAAACAACTGTAACAAGAAATTAATTAAGGGAAAAGTGGTTACAACAAGAAATTAATTAAGGGTAAAGTGGTTGAAAAATAGTTAAATGGAAGAGTATAAATACACATCAAGAGTCTATCATTCTTACACACAAGTTCATTGACTATCTATCTAGTGAACACTTGATCTATTATAAAATATGAGGTAACAAGGATGAGGTAAAGTAAAGGGGATGCTTGTTCTAGGTTGCAATAAGGTGTGATTGTGCAGTAGGGTTCTCACAGGTTATGAGGTGTTGGTGCATGGTTGATGCACGTGTTCTACAGGTTGTGGTACACGGTTGATAGTGACAGGTTCGACAGGTTGATGTGACAAGTTGATAGTGACAGTGGCATTGACACTGACATTGGAAATGACAATGACAATGACAATGGTAGTGATTGTGGTAGTGACAGTTGGTCTACACTTATATTTCAGGGTGGCGGGATAGGGAAATCAAAGGGCGTTGTAGCCTCCTTCCAATTGGTGCCAAAGAACTCAGGGAGTTGGAGCTTCCTTGGTGTTGGAGCCTGATAATCAGGGGGTTGTAGCCTCCTTCTGGTTGGAGTAAGATAATTCAGGGAGTTGGAGATTCCTTTAAGTTAGAGCTTGAGAATCAGGGGGTTGTAGCCTCCTTCTGGTTGGAGCCAGAGAATTCAAGGAGTTGCAATTTCCTTCATGTTGGAGCTTGTAAATAGGGGGTCATAGCCTCCTTCGAGTTGTAGCTAGAGAATTGGGAAGTTGGTGATTCCAATTAATGCATTCTTTGATATATATGAAAACACTCTATGGTTTTCTCCCATTTGGGTTTCCAAGTAAATTTTGGTGTACTATGTGTTTAATGTGATGTTGTTGATGTGATTCTCTTATGCTTATATGCTCATGATACATTGATGATATATTGTTAATTAAGTTGAAGTTTGTATATTGTGGTTAAACGTGGTAAAATTACTCATATTGATTCACCTACCCTTTAGTATTCCAACAAATGGTATCATAGTAGGTCCTCCAAGTAAACTGTTTAACCACTAGAAGGAAGATCATGGAGAGCAATAGTTTGTATAGAAATGGAATACCACAACTCGATGGTCAAAATGTTCTGCATTATGAGATGTGGAGCAACATAATGAAAAAAAAAATTAAAGGCACAAGGATATGATGTTTGGTACTCATTTGTTACAGAATACACCGCTACAAAGAAGCCAAAAACAATAGCCAATAAGGAATTGAAAAGAAAAAACAAAATAGAAATGGATTTCATCTAGGAAGGATTACCTTATTCGGTAAGAGAAAAGGTTGGAAAATGTTCATCAACTAAAGAAATTTAGGAGAAGTTACATAATCTCTACTTTAAGGAATCTCCCATCACAAAGATAGAGAATGGTAAAGAAGATGCAAGAACAAAATGAGAAGAAATATATGCATCACGTTAGACAGATCTAGAAGAAGAATATTGTGAAGAAGACATAGTAGACCTTGAAGCAAAGTTGATCAGTGCCTTAGACAAATTGAAAAATGAAAGGAATACAAACAAGTCTCTTGAGGAACAATTAGTCAAGAAGAATTCTCAAAAAGGTTCTTAAGAAGTCCAACAAGTCATTGTGAAACTAAAATCTCAACTAGAAGAAGACAAAAATATTGAATAAATATACAAAGGTCATATGGAAGAAAAACAATGCTTAGAATCTGAGATAGCAACACTAAGAAAGGAAGAAATGGAAGAGAAGTAGTGTTTGGAAGCCAAAAGAAAGCAAGCAAAGAAAAGAGAAAAAACTTTGACAGATCATATGAAGGAAAGAACTGAGGACCTAAATCAACTTGAAGCGGAAATTGGTCAAGAAGAAAGAAGACTTGAAAAGGAAATCATCTCCTTGAAGATACAACTTGAATAAGAAAAGCGAGTAGAAGAAGTCATGAAGAGTCAGATGATGAACAAAGAAGAAGAGGTTGAGAAGCTTGAAGAAGAAGTTGTCACATTGAGAGCCACAATAAACAAGCTTAGAAAGAATGTTGAAGAGAAAAAAACATCCACATCCTCCATAGAAAATGATGAAGAGAAGCACTCCAAGTTGTCAGAAAAGAAGAGTGAGGAAAACAATAGAGTTATGCAGAAGTACTCAAAGGAATGAATCATGGTCAGTTAAAAAATAATAAAAAAATGATAGAGATACATCTTCAGGAAGATCCTCCACATTCAAGCCACAAAGAAGCTTCAATCATGATCATGATCATGATCATCCAAGGCAGGAATTCAAAAGTACTGCACCACAAAGAAGATCATTCACTCCCAGGTATGTAAATTTGTTTCATGGGACTCATTGCTTTTATTGTACTAACTTTGGACATAAAATTGCAGATTGTAGGGCTTATGTAGCCCCACATAACATTGAATGTTACAAATTCCATAATTATGGTCACATAGATCATGATTGTAGAAGCATGATGGATACTTCTATCAAATATAAGAAAGTTTGGAAAAGAAAACAAGAATAGGTAAAAGAAGATCATATGAATGAAAGACACCAAGAAGTCATACTCTTAGGATTGACAATAGTACGAGATCAAGAAAAACCTACAAGAAGAAAAGAAGATGTTAGATATAGGAAGGTTTGGAGAAGAAATGAAAAACAAGAACATGTGAATAAAGACCAGGTCCTAGAGATCACATGATTTGCAGTAATGCGAGAAAGAAAAGAAGAGCAAGTGGATAAGGAACAAGCCCAAGAGATTGTACTTTAAGGAATTGTAGTGCAATATCAATCCATAGGAAAAAGAGAAGAAATCATAGCTCAAAAAGATGATGAGTCTATAGACAAAAAGGAAGATTACTCTACATCATAGTGGGTATTTTTTTGAGCCACCCAACTTGGAGACTCCCAGTGAATATGAATATTGAATAGGGAGATTCAGTGTAGTAGCTACTACAAATAAAAGTACCATCTTTCGAGTAGGTTGAAGTATTTGCAGAGACAAATAACATAAGTACATAATGATAGATTGATCGATTGGGAAGTATTGTTCCCATGCAGATATATGTTGGCAGTTACACATGCAAAATTTTATGATTATATTCCTTTAGGCATAGATATCTTCAGTACAGGTTGTTCGATTTGCAGATAGAGTAGATTAGTGGACACATTTGATTCAGTTGCAGTTGTGAATCCTTCATGATAGTACAGTGATAGATGGGTCAACATTGTGGACAATTGAGTAGCATAGTTATGGACATCTTATGACATATGAATAGATATGGATTTATGAGATCATTAGTAGGTATAGAAAATATGGTTCAGAGAAAATATATAGCAATGTATCGGTGGAACTAGTTCAAATCAGTTGGTCACAGAAAGTAAAGAAGTGAAAGGCACAACAAAATAAGGAAAGAGAAACCTTCAACAGAAGTTATATCATAAGAGGGAAATTCTTGAACAATATGGTCATGACAGATCATTTGAAGTCAAGAAATTTTGAATGTTTTTTTATATATATCATAGAGTTACAAGTGAAAACACCAATGGACAATTATCAAGCACTGGAAGAGAGGAAAGGAAACACTTATAGGTATCCCTACATTGATTTACATGACATCTTGTAGAGAAGTCAACGGAAGAGAAATCATCATAGAAAGAGATCTAGAACGAAAGATTAAAAGCATGCAGACAGGGGGAGACATACCGACAGGGGGAGTTATCATTTTTTCCATGATGTAAAAGAAAGAGAAAGAGAAGGATTGTTCAAAGAAGGTATACTTTCATGGGAAGTCGCATAAGGAGAGAAACATGTGAAGAGAAAGAACAAAGGCATGAAAACATAGAGAGAGAACAGATTCATGAAGACAAGGGGAGAAACCCCAAGGAGAGAGACCCTTTACCATTGATGTCAAAGGGGGGGAGTGAGAAACATTTATTAGGAGCAATGGTCACAGAGGGAGCATGAGTATTGGAACATTAGTGTTGTGATCAATGTTGGTGTTGCCATCAATGCCAAAGGGGTAGATTGTTGGAGAGTTGGTTGTCATTGATGTCAACCCTTGGAGAAGTTTGGAATCCCTAGAGATGTGGTTGATATATATGGATAGTTAGTTGTCATTGATGAAGTGGTTGATGTCAACATATGTGTTGGGTGCATTTAATGAAGTTTACATGTAGCCATGAAGGTATGGTCATGTAACCCATAGTTGATCGAGGAATAAAGACATGAAGGTCAATGTATTTGCAAGTAATAAAATCATAGATGGATAGTACGCACCATGTGTCCTTCCTCATCCATAGCCTATCACCGAAAAGGACATGTCATTTCTGGTGATAGCTTGAATATGGGAGGGTTGATGAGGTGTCTTATTGGGTAGATCTTGCCCTAAGCCAAGGAGAGTTTCCAAGAGATTCCTCTCTAAGCCATGTAAAGTGGATGAAGTGGTTGGGGTGAAGACTTAATGGGAATAGGGATCATAACATATAAGGGGTCATAGTGTCTCATTCATGGGTGCCTTTGTAGAGGATGTGTGGTACCTTCGTCTACAATGCACTTTTTCCGAGCCCATCAATTTCCTTTTATCTTTATTTCTTTATTTTCTTTCAATATAGCATAATGATATGTTGAAGGTCACTTCCCTCACATGGTGACCAGATGATTGCAATGTCACCCACAAAAACCAAATGGAAATGAGAAGGTTGGCTCATGATGAGACCCCCTTTCTCTCATCCATGCAACTGAGATTCATTACCCTGGTTTGGTGACTAGATGATGGTAATGTCATACCAATAGATATCCATGGATATGATAGGTCAGCTCGTGATGAGACCTCCTATCCTTCAACTAACCTTTTAAGCATTCTTTATTATATTGTGGGTCCCCTTTACTCAAAGGCAAGTGTTTCATTGTTTTCTTGGGTGATCCTTGGGAGAAGCATCTGGAAGGTTTATACAATGCTTTTATCTTTTACCCAACATCAACCCCACTAGGCCTTCAACCCCTTCTTCCCATAGAATGAGGGACAACCCCTTCTTGGGTCAATACACCCTAAAATCCTAAGAGATAAGAAAATGGAGGGAAATAATGATGGAAAGTGGTAAGTATGGTCGGGAACGATACGATGGATCAATAAGGGAGTTCCCAATAAAAAACACACCCCCAAGGAAGACCACTTACTAGGGCACAATGTCAACCACCAAGGTGAAGCAAAGAAAAAGGCATAATGTCCAAGCATATATCATGAAATATACAGAAATCTAAGATACAAAATAATCAAATGGATTAAATATTGAAATTATGCTCACCATAATACTGACTTCTACCTCATGGAGCAAGGCCCACTTCCTTCCGGAATCCAACTGGTGTGGTGGATGTCATTTGCAAACCTGCAACCATCTGTGGTGGTGAGTGGGCTTCCCATCTGTGTAAAAGGGTATTCTTGGTCATGTAGTCTCTTGACACTCCATATCTGCAACCTGAGGGCCTCAAGACATAATCTCCTTAGTTATCCACAAAATGGAGATAACACCGATCATCCTAAAGCCTATGTTGATAGCCAAAAATCTTATGGAATCAAGACTTGCTAGTGTTGATCGTCATAAAGCATATGTCGATAGCCAATCATCTTCGTGCACACTCGATTTGGATCAAGATAAAACAACAGTCAAAATATTGATTACTTATAAACTATGTAATTCTTTCTATATTATCAATTTAAGAATCCCTATCAGTTAAAAGAATCCCCATCAATTAATGGAGAATGTAGCTTTATTTGTCATTTCAATCTAAACCCCACAAATTTGTTGAGAATGTAGGGATACTAATGCAGGTTACATTTAGGTTGACTACTAACTACTTGCAAGAATCACAAGTACACCCACTACAACAAATTAGAAGAATTGTTTTTCATCCATTAAAATGAAAACTTGAGGTCGAAGTATCATTTGGCTACTAACCTATATGGTCTAAAAAGAATTTGGCTACTAATCTATATGCGCTAAAAAGAGAAGAATGGAATTACTTTAATGGGAGTAGTTTTAAGTTTTCCCTAGTTATCAAACCATGATTATTTGGAAAGTAATACTTAGTGGTAACTATCAATGTTTATTTGAAATGAAAAGAGTTTACAACTTATTATTTTTTATAAAAGCTTATAAAACAATTTATTTATTTATTTTGAACTAACCAAACCTAGAACTTAAACTTAAATGTCTCTATCAAGGCATCCACTATTCAGAGTAAGACAAAATACAAGAACTTGTTTGTTGATTGAGAAGCAAATGACCACTTGAAAGGCTTCAAAGTCTTCAATGTTAAATGCCCTTTAAAAATACAACATGATGGTCTTGCCTATGTTCCTATCCTTTAAAACTGAAGAGCCCAAAAGAAAACCTTAACTCTCTCAATCGAGGCATTTACTCTTCAGAGTAAGAAAAATTATAAAAACTCATTTTTGATTGAGAAGCAAATGACCACTTAAAAGGCTTAAAATTCTTCAATATTAAATTCCCTTTAAAACTACAATTTATGATCTTACCTATGTTCCTATCCTTTAAAATTGAATAACCCAAAAGAAAAATTACATAAAAAGAGATATCAAATTCCATACATATTTTAAATACTTACCCAAAAAAATATACAATAATGTAACCACTTTGTTTAGAATTTCTACCCTAGAAGCCAAACCTCTAAAAGTAGTCCCCTGCATGGCGGCTGCACTCACATCCCAATTAAAGCCGTGATTATTATCGTCATATTTGGGTTCACAATTTTGGCCAAAACTAAATCTAAGAAATTTTAAGGAGATTAGGGATGGGTGAATTGGGGCATGCATCATTAAAATTTAAACCACAATCTAAACTGCAAGAAATACAAACTATAAAGATTAAATAAATTAAACATGTTATTTAAATTGTTATTATTTAATTTGTATAATAAAAATATATATTTACAAATTTAATCTACACATTTTATTATACAAACACTACAATATGCATTATTTCTATATCAACATCTAAATAAATTTAAATAAAAAAAATACAATAATGTATAAATAACAATAAAAATATAGAATGAAAAATTTAAATTAATGTTAGAATTTGACATTCATTTTTTTTTATAAACACAAAATTCATGATAGTGAAATTTCCATTTCCTTTCAATTTAAATTCATAAAATTTTATGGAATCTCAATTTTATATTCATAAAAACTTATACAATCAAATTTATATTCATAATTTTTTTAACCCTTTTAATTCTATTAAATAAAAAATTAATAGAAATTTTCTAAGACACAATAATAGAATTTCCCAATTCACTCATACTACAAATACATCTCTTCACATATTTGATGTATTATATAAACTTAATACAAGAAAAATAATTCACCCATGAAAGTAAGTTTAATACCAATATTGAAATAAAAATTTAAAAGAAGTAAGAAAATAAATTCTCATAAAAATAGAATTTTTTTTTATAAAAGTAAATGAGATTATTTTGTTTTTTAAATTTTAATTTATATTAATTCATTTGTATTTACTCGTAAATTAAAATTACCTCTTTCTAACATCCTAAATTACAATTTTCTTACACTGTTAATAGTTTTTATTTATAATTACATACAAATATTTTTTTTTAAATGATATAGATTCAATCATGCAATATACAAAACACTAATAAATAATTAACATAATAATATAAACTTTATACAATTATCAAAACATATCCAGAAGTATAATATAGAAACAAAAATTAATACATATATAATTTATCATACTTGTATATTTTATAAAGTAGTTTTTTTTCTGGGTTATAAAGTTAAGAGAAAAACTCCAAATAGTTCTTGTCATTTCAATCATAGTATCTAAAATAACAATAAAACTCATCCTTAAATAATAATAATAATAATAATAATCTATTTTTAAGGTCATGGTCAAGCCAGCCGCTCAGCGATTTGACTGGTAAAGTCTACGAAGGTACACATACCCTACCCCCCTCTCGATTTAAACCTGTTACCTCTTAAGAGGAAACACATGTTCTTAATCAGTAGACCTACTCATATAATAAATAAATAAATAACAATCATCCTTTCAACTATTAAAAAAAAATAAACCCAATTTACAATCTATAATATAATTAAAAAAAAATAAACCCAATTTACAATCTATAATAAAATTAAAGTAATTACCATTAAAAAAAAAAATCAATACATTTATAATCAATAAATAGATACGATATGCACTTTTGGTATAAGTGAAATGTCTCCCACGATGCTCAAAATAAAATCGACAAACAACATTTAAAAATATAATAAAAAATAAATATCTTTACTTCCACAAATATAATAAAAATATATATTTTTACGTCCACTGCTACGTAGTTAAATACCATCTGTAATATTTAGTTTTTTTATTTTTTCACGAAAATGGGTAGTAGATTTTCAAGACGATTCAGAATCATGGTTGGAATTTCAAAATTTAAAAACCCTCGTTAAATCAATTTTAACACAGAACTTTGATGATTATATGAATTTTTTTTTTTGTATTCGACGGATAAATTGACCCTGAACAAATTCCATGACTGGTCGCAACGATCATGACCGTGACTTTCTTTCACGTGAAAGCGTCTCTGCAAACCTGCCAAATCAATTCCAACCAATAATTGATATGAATAATATTAAATTGTTCAAGAGTAAACCAATTAATTTGAAATTCGATATATATTATTCAAAGCTTTCAATGCTGTCTAAATGAAATCGATACCTAATCAATGCATCCCTGTTGGTGCCTTCTTCAGGCACAGGTTCATACTTCCCAGTCTTTATATTCACCCTCGAAACAGGTTTGTCCAAAAGATTATTGCCTATATCTTTCAGCGCGTAAAGATTTTCCTCTGTTGTCAGATCCAGTGAACTTCTTTTATCTTCTAAGTTGGGTTCCTGATCCCAATTATGCAATCTATTAGATCCATTCGATATGAATTGTGTGCAAACAGGAGCCAATTATGCAATCTGTAAATAGGCAGAGCAGTGAATTATTTATAAAAGGTGCAAGAAAAGAACCTGGATTCTTAGGTAGTTATCCTCTGATTTACAGGCCTTGAACAATACGGATGCCTGAATGTCCACCATAGCTGAACTCGATTGCATAAATATGTGAATTAAAGGAGTTTTACCATCCTTGCGAAACCATCCCCATAAGCCCCATTTTTCAGCGTCCATAACCCGGTAACTAGTTTTTGTCTGTCCAGTTCCAAGAGAAAGCACCAGACACTTTCCCAAGACTTCCTCTTTTGACTTCAGAGCCTGGACTGCTTGAACCAATGGCCAATATTGAATTCGTTCTACCGCTGGTATATCGCGAGTGAGAGCTTCTTTGATCAGATGGTTTATCGCGAGTAACATCTGCAAAATTATTTCGGGTTAATAGGGTTTACTTTTGCACAAAATTTCTGAAAATAAATTGCAAAATTTCTAGAGGATTTATCATGTTCAAAAACATAAATTCATTTAACTCTGGATTTAGCATGGACGGAGAGGAATTAAGTTTCTCCAGAAAAGATTTGCACCTCTCTAAGGAGATTTGATTGGTCTCCACCATAATAAATCAATCTAGTTAAGATCGATTTACACAGAATTTTAAAATTTACACTAAAAGGGTTTATTTTTTCACGAAATTTTTGAAATTAAATTGCAAAACTTTTTTTTAGAGGATTTATCATGTTCAACAAAATAAATCCATTTAACTTTGGATTTATCCTGGACAGAGGGGAATCAAATTTCTCAAGTAGAAAGGAACAAAATAAATCTAACTTTAGATTTATCTTGGGCATAAAAGAATCAAATTTCTCCAAGAAAAAGGAACAAAATAAATCCATTTAACTTTGGATTTAGAGAAGAATAAAAATTTCTTAAAAAAAAACTTGCACCTTCATAAATTTGATGCTTCTCCCCCAAACCTAATTAAAATAGATCTACAGTAATTAGATCTACAGATTACATTCCAATCATTCCACTAAAATCTAACAAAAATTTAAACATAAACTAACATCAAACATATAGTTTAGAAAACATATGAACAAGGATTACTGGATTGTTCGCTGCAACTCCCCCGTCTATGAGATTAAAGCAGTTATGTGTATCAAAGTAATAAGGGGGAAGATATGTTGGAGCGGCTGAAGTTCCAATGCAGACATCGGACAAAACTACATCTTTGTACGCCTCATCGTCGTCCTGCAAAGAGATTTATAACATACATTAACTGGATTTGGGATTAATGGCCCTGTTTACATAAGATGATACAAAGCTTACCTCAAAAGTCGAAAAGATGATGGGATACTGTGATTCGATATCATATGCGGGAATCACAACGTTGGTTAGGGTCTCGTGTAATCTTTTATTTCCCAATTCATTTCTGATGATCTCGTGCAGGGGATGCCCAGAATATTGGGGGCCCATCAATTCCTTAATGATCCTACAGAGTTTCGCTGGCCATCGCCAAATGCCCCTGTCAATAATTCATTTAAAATTGATCATACTTTTTGTATATATAGAACACAGAGTTCGTAATAGACAATAAAAACTGTCACACAATTTTTTGGGAAAATACTTTTCACCGTTTCCTCTTTGGCATATTCAGGGTTTTCTTCTTTTTCCAGATATCTAAATGGAGGATAGTCTTGAGCATCAGAGTGGTTGATAATTCTAAAAAATTAGACTGTAACTTATGAAACCCTAACTTATGAAACCCTAATCCTTTAGACTGTGACTTATGAAACCCTAACCCTTCGATTAATTGTTCAAACTGCTCAGAAAACCTACGAGCGGTGGTGAAGAATAGGAAAACAGTTACCGAAATAAAACTTACTCGGGCAGTGGTGGAAAAATAAGAGGACATTTATCCAAATAAAACTGAGTAATCATCTCTGAGGTAAACAGCGGGCGATTGTGATCATCTGGAGCTGCTAACATAGCAGTTATCAATCCACCAGTGCTAGTGCCCGCGATGATGTCGAAATAATCAGCTATTCTCGCATCTTCACCGTCAAGCTCCTGTAAATAATACCTATTACTCAATTTAATACACAGAAAAGCATAATAAATCCATCACAATTTTTTTTGCAATCGACTTATAATTTTACTTGGAGTGTTTTCTCAAGGAACTCGAGGATTGTTGCTGGAATGATCCCACGGACGCCTCCTCCGTCGATGCTCAGAATTGTGATCATATCTGCAACAATCTGCACACACACGTAACGAAGAAAGAATGAAATAAATGGAACCAACGGTGTAAATATGAGTGAAAACAGTGTAACGAAGAAAATAAAGGTCTTAGCATTTTCGACCGTCGATATGAAAATGGCGGGAAATATTATGGATAGAGATGGAATTATGAAATTT
>ML777433.1:161819-174064 GCA_009831015.1 Picea engelmannii | reverse complement strand
AGTTTTACTTTTTTAAACTCATTGTGCATGTCACATTCGAAGGCTTAAAGATTTTAAAGTTCGTTATATTTTAAAAATTATTCTGGGTAATATTTTAAAAGTGATCAATATTTACTCTTATAATGACAACGTGAAACTTTAAACCCTAGAATCATCAGTTACACGAAGCCGAGAGCCCATCCACCATCCATATGATTACAGTACGCATCAAAACAACTATTAAACAACCACAAATATAAAGTTTCTTTTCTTTCTTACTGGTCGCATGTGGGATTTACATGCAAAACTCATTGTCATAGAGAGTTAAAACACCGAGGGAAATCGGTCTGGATCTGGGAGATTCACTCTAATTTTCTGAGCGAATTCACCTTGATTTTAAGGCAGAAATTTGATTTGACTCACGGAGCAATGAATTTATACATGAGAGAAGATGACTCTTGAACTGGGTTAAATTTAGTGAAAGGAATCTGTGTACCATCATAACTCTATGATAATATAAATAGAGTATGAAAGTCAATGGAAAAGGGAGGAGCGGTCCCTAAAAAAATCAGAAAATAAAATGTCTTTCTTTTTCTACAATCTCTCTTTATGTCAGTGACTGTGTTTCCGATGGGACTGGAATGAGAGATCAATTCCTGGAGCGAATGGATCGGAATTTTTATGAGGCAATGGTGCTGGAACTTGCAAAATCTTATTTCTTCCTTGTACGGATGTCTTCTACAACATCAATAAAATTGGTTTTCTCTTTTCTATTTCTCATTGTTCTTAGTAGAATTTGAGTAAACATTGAAATGTGTTTTAATTTGTTTTATTCAAATTCTTTCATGATTATAATATTTTTAATTGTGCTTTAGAAGGATTATAATTATTGTATCATCCGATCTATTTACTATACAATTCGGCTTTGCATGATTAAAAGTTTCTTGTAATTCTCTAGGACTATGCCTCTTTAGTTGAAATGAGCTTTTAAATTTCATAAATGTGTAATAGTTAAATAATGGAACGATTTATGTGATTTTAATTATTGAATGTTCTGGATGCAAGGTTGGATTGACTAGTTTAAATCGCTTTGCTCCCATGGGATATGAATTAGATTAGTTTATTAACTTAACTAGTTAAAATTAACTTTGTGTATGCATTATGTAGTTGGTTTATGATTTTGTAGTTGTCTGTGTTGCAGTTATAGGGTTATACTTTATTTTGTCTTAGTTTAGGATTTTAAATTTTCATTCAAAGTCTCCTTTCTAGGAGAAAACACACTTAGCAGCTAACAGAGTCGTAAAACTCATCAAGGGAATTTATACCAAACAACTTTGGTTAATTGAACAACCTTTGATTGGGTTGTTCCTTATTGTTGGAGAGTAGGTTATTTCTGCCCATAAACATGGTTCCAACCCTTCTAGCAACAGGTTCATGCAACCTTCTACAATCTAAGCAAGACAGATTCTTCAACAAGGCAAGAGGCTCACCAAGGTTCAAATTCAACAAAAGCTTCCCCATCTCCCATGGGAACTTGAAGAAATGGGGACCATTGTTTCTTAAGGGGGGAGGAATGATCCATATGGATATTGGTGGCCACCCACCTATTCCATTAGCTCAAAGAAAAGTTTTCCATTTTGGCAGTTTTTTATAGTTTTTCAAGTCCCAAACTTTTGGGGTCGTTTTGAGACACTAAACGATGTTTTTTTGGACTTTTGGGGGGCATAGTTTCCAATGGCATACACTAACCCCTAATGGAAGTTGTACTTCATGATTATAGATTTCCGACGAGGTATTGAAAGTCCCAAACAGATATTGTATGCAAAAGTTACACCCTCGGGAAGTTGAGGCATCAAGTACCCCCATTGGGGCCCACAAACATTTTGGCCTTTCATCTCTCGGGGTTAGGGTTTTGGATTTTTAGGGTTTTCTCATTAATTATTTATGTTAAAAATGAATTTTGAGTCTCATTTAAAAAAAATCATCTTCTTGCAAATGAGTGTAGCCGTCACATCTCTTCTCAGAGATAAGTTGCCATCATTCTAGCAAGTTCATTCACTATGTATTTTTACAGCTTCTGTACATTCCTCTCATTAATAGGAATTGTGTATTACTGTATCTATGTTCTTCTTGCAATATATCTATGTATTTCCTTATTATATTTCCACCTTCATTTCGTTCTAAAAATAATCTGGATCAGTGGTATCAGAGTGGGTTACTACTCCATGGGAACTAGGATTTGAAGCATATTTCGGGTTCAAATATTTGCAGCAATGTTCAACCTCATTTTGGCACTCTTGGAGTCTATTTTTTGGGCCATACACCATAAGTATCATAACTGGCCCATATGCATTACATGGTTTTTCTTCCTTTATAAATTTGTTCACCATTGCAGGAGCATCCTTACATGGATTCACTAAATCCATTGGTCTGCAACACCTTCATAAATTTTGCAGGGTTTTCATGCTGCTCATAGAGGTTCCATGACATATACAATAACTCAGGCTTCTCTACATGCAGCATATGGAAGCTTGGGTGACCTCATTCCGACTCTTTCTTAGTTTACCCACAATTGTATGGCCACCATAATAATGGAAAAAATACAAGGCATCTACCTTATAAAAAATTTATGCAAGTGCCACAATATATATAGAGTGTTTCAGAGGGCATATTATAGCGCATTTTAAATTACTTTTTTTTTATCTCAAATGGTTTTTTTACGAAATTTCATTTTGTTTCCCAGTTTTTGAGATATGATTTATTGAAGTACCAAATGTTTGTAAACAATGCGGTTGCACACCCCTTTAGTTTCAGGAATATTTTTATCACTCCAAAGGCTACGACAGAGTAAGTATCTTATATCAATGGAAATGTCTCTTCATTACCTCAAATGGGTCTTCAACGAAATTTGATTTCATCACCGGTATCAAAAGATATGAACAAAATTGCAGCTAGAGGTTTGCTGCCAAGAAAATAGGGTTTTTTTATCTAGGTGGATATCGGTGGCCACCCACCTTTTCCAACTGGCTCAAAATAGTTTTCTGACAATTTTGGTAATTTACTATTTTTAGCAGTTTTTAACTTTCCGGGCCATTTTGAGGGCCTAAATGAAGGTTTTTTGGGATCAATCTTCTCAATGATAGTCAAAGGCTCTGATTGAGCCCCCTAAATGAATCTCCTCGACGATATATTTCCAACTCACTATCGTTCTCCCCAAATGAAGATCGTATGCCAAAGTTATGCCCCCAAGAAGTTGATACACCAAACTACCCAACGGGGTCCACAAAATTGTTGGCTTTTCATCTTCCGTGGTTAGGGTTTTGGATTTTATTTATGGTAAAAAGGCCTTTAGAGCCTCATTGTAATCATCTTCTTTTGAATGCGAGTAGTCGTCACATCTCTTCTCAGAGATAAGTTGCCACCATTCTAGCAAGTCTTTCACTCTGTATTTTTACAGTCTTTGTACATTTCTTTCATTAATAGAAATCGTGTATTACTGTATCTCTGTGTTTATGGTTGCATCTCTGATACGTTTCTGTTATATTATTGGATATATGTGATATCTCTATGCATTTCTTTATTATATCTTCGCTCTCATTTCGTGCCGAAATTAATCTGGATCAGTGGTATCAGAGCAGACTGCTCTTGATTTTTTTTTCAGTGCATGTCCCCGATGAGGTCCAAGTATAGAAAGTTGGGTCTCGAGCTTGTATATATTGAATACAATCGCTCTTACATGCCCAAGAAACCCTACACGGTGGAAGAAAAGAAAAATGATGGAGCAGACGATTCTATCAATCTGTTGCTTGAGAAAGCTCTCATGCAACAAAGGGATGAAATGATGGAGAATGTTTCCCACATCCTTCAACACCTGTCGATAGAAAGATGCGCATCTTCATCAAACAACTACTTTGGAAGCACCTCTCCTTTCAAGGTACAGGTTAATTTTGATATTCCTATATATGAAGGTCAAATAGATGTGGATGCTCTAGACAAATGGTTAAATATGTTAGAAGGTTATTTCTCTGTTCATAATTTTTCCGACAAGGAAAATATCACCTTTGCACTCCTTAAAGCTCTACCCCATGTTAAACATTGGTGGGAAACTTACTGGGAGCAAAGTTCCACAGAGGAGTCTGGAATATATGGGGCCGAGCCCACTTGGAATTTTTTGTGTGGATGTGGCATATGAACAATATTACCGTGTTGGCAACTATGAGAACCAGTACATGAGATGGACCATGTTGCGGAAAGAGAGGGGCTAGGCAGTTTCAAAGTTCACAAATACCTTCCATATCTTGCACACCAAGTTGGGTATCAAAGACTCTGAATGACATTTGGTTCTGAAATACCGTGGGGCTCTACATAGATACATCCAAATTGAAATGGATTTTTTGGATATCTCATCACTCGGTGTTGCGTATCGATATGTTGTTAAAATTGAGTAGAAATTTAGGCACCAAAACAAACAGGAGTTCGGATTTGCAAATCCGCAACAACCAAAGTATGAGAAATACGACCCTAACAAATAGCTTCCAGAAAACCAGTCTAAGCCATAGGAAAAGAAGGGTCACAGAAAGATGAAGAAGGACACCGAAAAATGGTCTGATTTCCACAAAATCCCCTGGCCCAACACTGATGAATGTCTCTCAAAACAGTCATTAGTGGCCAATATCAAAGACAAGGAGCCAAAACCTACTTCAGAATCTGATTCTAAAAATACTGGTAAAAGACAGATCATCGACACAGACCCCACTTCTATTGTCGCGACCGCAACAATTCAACCAGAAGAACCAACAGATCCTGAAGAGGGGGAGCACATTTTTCATTCACAGATGTGGGTGAAGGGGACCCCACTGCATTTTATTGTTGATAGCACAACCCAGAAGAACCTCATCACAACAGAGGTCGTCAAACAGTCGGGATTGTCGACAAAACCACACCCGCAACCATACAACATCAGGTGGCTTTTCCAGGGACGAGATCTTCGTGTCAGATAACAGTTTCGATTGTCATATGACATCCAAGCTTTCAAGGATGAGGTATTATGTGATGTTTCCCCCACTGTATGTCTGTGACGTTCTCTTGGGCCAACCATATATGTGGAAGCGCCATGTTGTTTATGAGCCTCGACCCCGCAGTGTCATTATTTTTCTGGGGGGTCATCTCTATAGAATACTAGAAGTAGTTTCGACTACTATTCCACCTAAACAGTACAACAAGGTATTATCTCATACTACAAAATTCATATTCTTCAAAATCTATTCAAAATATGAACAAAAGGATACTGCAACCACTATAGCCTCGACCCAAGCACTTTCTATCCAACATAAGCAGGTCAAAAAGATTGCAACAAAGTGTAAATATTTCTTCTGTACACAGACATCTCATGTAGCCAGACTGGCTAAAAAGGTCCAACCCTTCCAACCACATGTTCGTGAGAACCTTCAACAAGCTAAGCAGCGCAACTTCTCCAACAAGGCAAGCATCTCATAAAGATGCAGATTCAACAAATGTTTTTCCCTCTCCTCTGAGAACTCAACGCAATAGAGACCATTTATTCCTAAGGAGGGAGGATTGATCCATGTGGATATCGGTGTTCACCCACCTTTTCCAACTGGCTCAAAACAATTTTCTGGCAATTTTGGTAATTTACTATTTTTAGCAGTTTTTAACTTCCAGGCCATTTTTAGGGCCTAAATGAAGGTTTTTTGGGATCTATATTCTCATTGATATCCAAATGCTCTAATTGAGCCTCCTAAATGAATCTCCTGGGCGATACCTTTCCAACGAGCTATCGTGCGCCCCAAACGGAGATCGTATGCCAAACTTACGCCCTCGGGAAGTTGATACACCAAACTACCCAAAACAGGGTCCACAAAACTGTTGGATTTTCATCTTTTGGGGTTAGGGTTTTGGATTTTCTTTATGGTAAAAAGGCCTTCAGAGCCTCATTGTAATCATCTTCTTACGAATGCGAGTATTCGTCACATCTCTTCTCAGAGATAAGCTACCACCATTCTAGCAAGTCTTTCACTCTGTATTTTTACAATCTCTCTACATTTCTTTAATTAATAGAAATCGTGTATTACTGTATCTCTGTGTTTATAGTTGCATATCTGATATGTTTCTGTTATATTATTGGATATCCTTGATATCTCTGTGCATTTCTTTATTATATCTCCGCTCTCATTTCATGCCGAAAATAATCTGGATAATTTTTTGACTTCAATTTTTATTTTTTTGGATTTATTAAATCCTATTGTATTTTTTTTACCCATGTAAAAAACCTCATAAATTGTAATTAACGTCAACAAGAAATTTTTCATTTCCAAACCAGTTATGGTTCATCAATAAACCCATGGTTGTGGGTTAACCACACAAAACCCTTCTCTTCAATGGCACTTGACACATTGTAATCATGATGGTACGATGAACATAATGGGGTTTATTTTTTTATCATGGGTGAAATGATGGGGACCATCATTTTCTAAGAGGGGAGGATTGATCTGAATATTAGGGGGGATTATAGTCTAAGTTCAGATTTATAACTTATAAATTCATATTTTTTTATAAAAGGGAACTTGATGGATATAAAATTCACAGAGTCAAACCTAACCAAAATTAACTTCGTCAAAAAGACACTTTATAAAAAGGAAATAGGAAGCGAGTGAAGGTCGGGAAGGAGAGGTTTCAAAATTGGCACTATTGCATGTAATGGTTATTCTTAATGGAATCATTCTTCTCCAACTCCTTCTCTCTTTATCATAATTTTGTGGTGTATTCAATTCATCAATGTTCTTGTGATTAATTTTGATGGCAGATTTGTGTGTTTTCTCTCCTCCTCACTCGACATTCAAGCCTTTCGGATATTAATCCTCAAGATCTGGATCAGTTATTCCCTAAAGAAATATTGTAGCTTTATGGTGCCAAGAATGACACTTTGAACCACCAAAAATGACATGTTAAGGGGATATGCTACCTTTAACTAGGTATATAGTTACCACTAGGATTTTGAGCGTTGGGTATAGGTCTCAGGGCCCTATACATGAGTGGAGGAAACATGAAGGTTAGGCCATAAAAGAATACTATATCCATCAATGGATAAGAATGGTACATCTAGAAACTACACATGGCCTCTTGAGGGTATCATTGGCGTATGATTGGGGATGTTGGTACCACTAGGTGGTTTTAAGAAGTAGGCATGTGTTCTAGGGCCCTGGAAATGATCTAGCGAAGAAGGTCATGCCTTAGGTCCTAAATAAATATTTGAGTCATCAAGAGCCATGAATAATGACTCAAAGAACCACACTGTCAGGAAATGAGATGTACTTCCACACTAAACCTAGCAGAAGAGAAGAATAATTTAATCAACAACGTAAATGACAAAGCAATCACACAATACACAAATATTTTACCTCGAAAACCCAAACTGGGAAAACCAACATTCCTTGAGCATTCTTCTCTCTTGTGGTCTTATTCAATATGAATAAAAGGTTACATGTCTAATCTTGGTCCACACCCAATACAAAATCGACATCATACCCTCTTTCTTAAGCAAGAACAACCCTGTATCCAATCCGGCTTACATCTGCATGACCGACAACCTACATTTAAATATTTCTCTAAAGATTGGCTATCTTACGATTCATTGATTATAATTTACAAACTTACAACACGCCTCTTTATAGGCTTTGCAACAAGAAAAACCCTAAAGAAATGGTGCCCAAAAACGATTACAGATCCATGCATATCATTGGCTACAAATCCAGCGAATATCAGTATTCTGTTACAGTCAAATCCAAGTCAAATTACCACTCAACCTTCATATGATCTTCAGTCAGTTTCCACATGCTCTCTTGTTGACCTATTCAACTTGTTGTCGATGCCTTTACCATGTCGAACCTCCTTGACCTTCGACTTCAAATTTACCTAGTCGACTAACTTTGACCTCCGACTTCAAATTTACCTAGTCGACTAACTTTGACCTCCGACTTCAAATTTACCTAGTCGACTAACTTTGACCTTCGACTTATTGTCAATCTACCTTGACCCTCGACCTATTGTCTACCCACCTCGACTTCGACTGTCAATCGATACACTTCAACTAGACTTTAACTACAAAGAATATAACAACCAAACATTCTGCCACTTGTTGTCTTCTTTGCTGAAACAAAGATATTCTTGAACTTTCATTCACAGACCCAGGGCAACAATGGCCATTGCCTCTCTACACCAAGAGAACTTCACAACACTCACAGACTTGGTCAATGAGTCTACTATGTTTTCTAGCATGTCTACTTGATCTAGTAACACCTTGTTACTTTCCACCATATCTCTTACGAAATGGTAGTGTACATCAATGTGCTTAGTCTTCAAATGATAAGAAAGGTTCTTTTCCAGAAGTATTGCACTTTGACTGTCACAACTTATCTTCATAGCTCTCTGCTCGAACTCGATTCCTGACCACATCCTTTGAAGCCATATTGCTTCTTTGCTTCCATGTATTCATCTTCTGTTTTTGACAAGGCTATGACTTCATGTCTCTTGTCGCTTACTCATCCAGATTATTTCTTCACCGAACATCTTGAAGACATATCCATTGGTCGACCTTCGTCGATCCATATCTCCAACCTAGTCGACATCGACAAAGCCGTGTACATTTAATTTACCACCGTCACCTCCAGGTTTTCCTTGGTATCATATAGTATAGTCCTTCGTGCCACACAAACACCTAAATACTCCCTTGATAGTTTTCCAATGCTCCTTTCTATTTGTCGACATGTACCTGCTCAACACTCCCACTGCATGGGAAATGTCTAGTCGAGTGTAGACCATCGCATACATTAGACTACCAACAAAACTTGCATAGGGAACACGTGTCATGTCCTTTATTTCTTCCTATGTCTTTGGACAGTGTTTAGAAATTAGCCTTGCTCCCATAGGAATTGACACCTTCACTGGTTTGCAATCTTGCATGTTGAAACGTTTCAAAATTGCTTCAATATACTTCGTCTGATTCAACCAGAGCTTTCTAGTGGCTCTGGTTAGTGTTATTTAGTGTTTCAATATACCACAAATCATTATTGGGGCCATAGTTAGTGTTATTTAGCATCTGAGTGGGATACGAGTGCTATGAGTAGGTTTTGTGCATTGGAAATGGGATACAAGTTCTAAACATGGTAAGGGGGGAAACAAGCGACATAATCCCTAAATGAAACTTATAGAGATTAAGTAGTATGGTTAAGGTAAGAAAATATTTGGGCCTTAGGACCTAAATACTACTTCTTAGGCTCAATCTTCATGAATAGACCTATAACCATAAGACTAACCCTCTCTATGGGGTATTTGGCATCAAAATTTGATATGAATGTCATTAAGAGCTTTTATGCTCCAACGATGGGTTGTAGAGCCTTGAACATAGTCAAGGTTCAAAAACAAGAACCTCGGGATATTATTGAATATTCTAGGGATCAAGAGCCTTGAACAAGCCCTTGAACCAACACGAGTCCTTTATAGGGTTTTTTTGTAGACCTTCAAGTGAGATACAAGTGTGGTGAGTAGGTTTTGTGCATTAGAAATGGGTCTGGATGTGTAGACATGGTCAATGGGGTAAACAAGGGCCTTAATCCCTAATTGAACCTTCTTAAGCTTAAGTGCCATGAATAAAACCTAGACATGGTGATATGAGCCCTTGCTAGTGGGTTTTTTCCCTTATAGTTGGATATGGGTTCCATTAATATTTTTCATGCAACACAATTGGGTATGGAGGACTTGAACATAGGCATGGTAGGGAAATAACACATAGAGGTCTTTGGCATTGATCAAAGTAGGGAAACATTAACCTTATACCCTAAACATAGCTCCTAAGGCTCAAGTGCCATGGACAACACCAATAGAGCTCAAGTGCCTTGATATGGTCGAGGGGTGGACCTAAGACTTAGTTGAAGTACAAATATTCTAAGAATCTAGAGCCAAATAGGATGCCTCAAACCACCACACTTGACCTCTCAAGGTTTTAGGAAGCTTCTAAGGCTCAAAGGTCATGAATAACACCTAAAACAACCATAGATGACCTCTTGAGGGGATCTTTGGCCTTGAAGTGGGGATATGGTCATTGTTAGGATATTTTGAGCATTGGGCATGGGTCTTGGGTCCTTGGACATGATCAAGAGAGGAAACCTAAGCCTTAGGTACTAAAGGAAACTTATAGGAATCTAGGGTCATCAATGACATGTTGAACCACCATAAAGGAGTTTTCTAGGGTATCCTTGGTCTTTGAATGGGTATAAGCAACATTATGAGTTTTTGAACATTGAGTGCAAGTCTCCAGAAGTTGGATATGGTCAAGGGAACAAACAAAAAATTTAGACCCTAAAGGAATCTTGTAGGGATCTGGGGCCAAGAACGACACCTTGAACCACCACAAATGAGTTGTCGAGGGAATATATTACCTTTAACTAGGTATATAGGTACCACTAGCATTTTAAGGGAGGAAACATAAATGTTAGGTCATAAAGGAATATTCTATCCATCAAGGGCTAAAAAGGATGCATGTAACAACTATACATTGCCTCTTGAGATTATCATTGGCCTATTGTTGGGGATGCCGATACCACTAGGTGGTTTTGAGAAGTAGGCATGTGTCCTAGGGCCCTGGAAATGATCTAGGGAAGAAGTCCATGCCTTAGGTCCTAAAGAAAGGTTTGAGGCAACCAAAGCCATGAATAATGCCTTAAAGAACCACACATGACCTATGGAGGGCATCCTTGGCCTCTAAGAAAGGATGTTAGTAACCTCACAATGTTTTGAGAATTAGTTATGGTCTCAAGGCCTTGATATGGTCGAGGGGGGGAATCCAAGCCTTAATCAAAGTATAAATATTTTAGGCATCCAGGGCCAAATGCAATGCCTCAAACCACCATACTCATCCTCTTAAAGCTTTAGGTAGCTTCTAGGGTTTAAGGTTCATGAATGAACCTAAAACCACCATAGATGACATCTTGAGAGGATCTTTGGCTTTCAGGTGGGGATATGGGAATCATTAGGATATTTTGAGCACTAGGTAAGGGTATTAATAAAATTACCAACTTAACAAGAACTCTCCATAATTCTCATTTTTTTAGAGGTCACATTGAGTGGTTATTTTTACACTCGAATCAAAAAGTGGCGTTATTGGTAGCACCCTTTTTTTGGGGGTGGTTAAAATAATGACTTGTTTGAAATCACAAACTTGACAAAAACCTTAAAACCTTAAAATAACCCTCAAATGGAAAAGTGGTGCTACTAATAGCACCCTTTTTTTGAGTTAAAATTATGTTTAAATCGTAGACTCAACAAATACCATTTTTTATTAAAAACTCAAAATCAACTACTAAATGATGACTTGAAAAATTATTTATTAAATAACTCTAATTTTTATAAATTTACATTAAAAATAAAAATAAAATTGAAGAAAAAAAATCTATACAACAAAAAAAAATTAAAATAAAAATTTCATAACCCTTTTAAGGAAAAATCCTTTTTAAATAAAATCAAATTCCACAATCCAATTTCTTAAAAAAAAAAAAAAAACTTTAAAAAAAATCTCATAACCCATTTTTTAATGAATAAAAGTCAAAGTAAACTTTAAAAAAAAAAAAAATTCCTTTTAAAAATGATAAAAAGACAAATTTATTAAAAATAAATAAATAAAAGATCTAAAAAAATTAAAAAATAGGTAAAAATAAAAATAATAAAGTTAAACCAATTAAAACACAAATTAAAATGAAAAAAATTTAAAAAAACGAAAACCCAAAAAAATCATTTAAAAACAAAAGAAAAAGGAAAACAAATAAAATTAATAAATAAATAAATTAAACAATTAAACCATAAATATGGTGATTCCAAACAAATACTAAATAACAAACTTAAAAATTAAAAATAAACTAACATTATAAAAAAAATTGAAAAGTAAATAAATAAAAAAATAGGTAAAATTCAATTAAAAAATAACAAAAACAAGAAACATTTAAAAAATCAAATTAAAAATTTAACAAAAATTGGGGGTTGGAGGAGGTTAGCGGATTCTAAGAATCACCTACCATGGCCTTCATCGCCTCCCCTTTCCCAATCGTTTTTTATTTTTATTTTTAATAGTTGTTTCATTTAATTTTTCTAATTTTGTTTTATGTTTTTTTTCTTTTCTTTTGGAATATATTGTTTAATTGTTTTTAATTTTTGTTTTGTTTTTTAAACTTGTTTTTAAATGTTTTTTTTTTTTTTTT
>ML777433.1:122833-137760 GCA_009831015.1 Picea engelmannii | reverse complement strand
AAAAAAAGTCTTGTAGTGGGCCATTTGTAATGTGTACCCCTTGGATAATCTTTTTCAATGGGATACCGAGTGCCCCAATCAACAATTGTATGAAAAAGTAATTCCCCTAGGAAATTGATGTACCAATTAACCATATCGGGGCCCACAAACCTTTTGGTGTTTCATCTTTTGGGTTAGGGTTTTGGATGTTTAGGGTTTTATCATTTATACTTTATGTTAAAAGACATTTCTGGACTCATTGTAATCATATTCTTATGAATGCACGTAGTTGTCACATATCTTCTTAAAGATAAGCCATCACCATTCTAGCAAGTTCATTTCACTCTGAATTTTTACAGTTCTTGCATATTTTGTTCATTAAATATAAATTGAGAATTATTGTATCTATGTGTTTCTATCAAATTTCTGTGTTTTATTTCTTCCCCTCATAAATCTGGATCAATGGTATCATAGTATTCTTCTCTTTATATGTTTATGTATGCATTTCCCCAATGAGGTCAAGGTATAAGGAGTTGGAACTCGAACTACTTGAGCCTCTGAAAGACTGTCCTTGCCGAACCTGATGACCTCCCTGTAAGTTTTAAACATGTGAAGTAAATAAATGCATACAAATTCTTAAGCAAAACATAAATTGGCTCATACAAACAGTACACAAAGATTTACGCTGGAAACCCTTAACCAGGAGAAAATGCTTCCTTAGTGTCACACCTTTCAACTCTTCATTGTATTAATTTAACCATTCACAATAAAATATATACAATATTTTAGGTATTTCGTAGCTACTAAAACCCTAATCCCTTAATCTGGGATTAATTTAGAAAACCACTAAAAATAACAAAATCCGCTAAAATAACAAAAACCGTTGAGATGCAGTTTTCGAATCTGACGCGCTCACACACACACATGCAAAGAATATAAGACATACCCAACATTATCCCACTTGTTGTTTTATTTGCATACATGGGTTCATAGGATTACATAGTCAACAATCTAGGGAAACAATGCCCATTGTTCCTCTACACTAGGAGAACTTCTCTATGCTCACAGACTTTGTCAATGAATCTACAACATTCTTCAAAGTGTCAACCTTTTCCAGCAACACCTTCTTTTCTTCAACCATGTCTCTCACAAAGTGATACTGAACATCAATATGCTTTGTCTTTGAATGATAAGCAAGGTTCTTTTCCAGGAATATTTCACTTTGAGTGTCACAATATAATCTCACTGCTTGTTGTACCAACCTAGTACCTAAACAAAATATTTATAACCATACTGCTTCCTTGCTTGTATGAGTGGCTGCCATGTATTCAAATTTTGTATTTGAGAGTGCCACTACAGCCTATCTTTTTCCCATCCAACTGATTTCTCCTCCAAATAGGTTAAACACATACCCACTTGTAGATATTCTACGATCCAGATCTTCGGCCCAGTATGCATAAACAAACCCATGTATGTCCAACACTCTGTCCAATCCATTAGAAAAACATGATCGCAGAGAAATAAAATAAAACAAATGCAGAAATAAAACACAAAAGATACACAATACAATAGAGATACAAATATATGTGGTTCACCCAGTGTGGGCTACGTCCACCAGAGAAATTTTCAAGTCCTTCCTTTATTATTATCCAACAAATGAAGGGATAGAACCTACAACACACCCGTTGTAACTTCCTTTTCTTTCTCTCATAGTCTCCTCTCTCATAATACAATATTCGCCATGGTACCTAGCCACAATACATTTCCCTCATAAAAGAGGGTTGCCTTCTAGGGAAAAAACACCTATCATAACTTCTACCGCCAGATTTGCGACCTTATAATGAACAATCCAGATTTAGAATGAAATTACAATATACATTTACAAGGCAATTTTTCCTCTGCACTCTCCCACGTGGAGGAGTGTACATTGTTCTGGGGTGTAAAGTATTCATGGGGTATAAACACGGCTGAAAACAAAGACCTCTGAATCAGGAAGATAATCAGGCTCCATAACCAAATATCTCCCACTTAGAGACTGATCTCAACAACTCCATCATTGTTGTATTTGTTGGACTATGAACCTTCTTGAACCTGGAAAAATTTTCATCTTCACCATCATGCTTGAAGACCAACTGAAACTTAGCAGGAACTCAATTTTTCCCTAGTTACTCCCTTAGTTAACATGTATGTAGGATTCTGGATAGTGTGTATCTTTTCAAACTTCAAATTTCCATCTTCTAAGACAGATCGTATGAAATGGTACCTAAGATGTATATGCTTAGTATTCGAATGGAAGACTGAGTTTTTTGCAAGATGAATGGCACTCTCACTGTCACAGTACAGCCTATTATTCTCTTTCTTCTTTCCCAATTCTTCCATAAACCTCTGTAACCAAATCATCTCTTTACTAGCCTCTGTATCAGCAACATACTTTGTCTCTGTTGTTGAAAGTACAACAAACTTTTGCAGTTTCAAAATCCAACTTACTGTTGTTCCACCTATAGTAAAAACATACCCTGTGGTGCTCCTTCTGCTATCTTTATCACCTGCCATGTCTGAATCAACATACCCCTGTAGAAAAGTGTTTGAAAATTCAAAATATAATGCATGAGTAGAAGTACCTATCAAATACCGAAGAATCCACTTTACTACCTCCCAATGTTCTTTACCTGGATTGTTCATATACCTGCTCACAACTCCCACTGTATGTGCAATATTTGGACTTCTACAAACCATTGCATACATCAAACTGTCAATTGCTGATGAATAAGGGACCCTGCACATGTATTCCATCTCCTCCCGTGTCTTGGGACACATTTCCTTAGTTAATTTGAAATGGTTGGCCAAAGGTGTACTAATTGGTTTTGCATTTTGCATTCTAAACCTCTCCAACACCTTCTCTGTGTACTCACCCTGAGACAATGTCAATTTGCGATTTTTCATGTCTCTTGTTATTCTCATACCAAGGATTTTCTTTGTGGCACCCAAATCCTTCATCGCAAATGAATTAGATAATTTCTTCTTGAGAACATTTATATCCAACATATTAGACCCTGCAACAAGCATGCCATCTACATACAATAGCAAGATAATATAGCCTCCATTTTCTAGTTTTTTAAAATAAACACAGTGATCAAAATGACATCTAATATAACCATGTTCTTTCATAAACCTATAAAACTTCAAATACCATTGCCTTAGAGCTTTCTTTAGGCCATACAAGCTCTTCTTCAACCTGCATACCAAATTCTCCTTCCCTTTGACCTCATACCCCTGTGGCTGATGCATATAAATATCTTCCTCCAAATCCCCATGGAGAAAAGTTGTTTTTACATCTAACTGTTCAAGGTGAAAATATTCTACTACCACAAGACTTAAAATAGTCCTAATTGAAGTCATTTTAACAACAGAAGAAAATATTTCATCAAAATCTATACCTTTCTTTTGTGCAAACCCCTTTACAACAAGTCTATCTTTGTACTCTTTTTTTCCTCCATATTCTTCCTTAAACTTGTAAACCCATTTATTCTGCAATGCTCTTTTTCATGCAGGCAACTGAACCAAGTCTCAAGTCTGGTTATTTACCAAGGAATCCATTTCCTCTTTCATGCCTTTCTCCCACTTCTTTTTGGTGTCTACCTGCATTGCCTCTTCATAACATTCTGGTTCACTAGAATCGAGCAACAATAAATAATACAATGAACGAGAGTAGTTTTCAGGGGGTCTACTTAACCTGGTAGATCTTCTAACAACACTTGCAGAAGTTTGAGGTACCTGTTGATCCTGTTGTTGTACATTATGATTTTCTGGTACCTTTGGAATTTCTTTTTCAGTGATCTCATCAAGCAGTGTGTATTCTGGTTTTTCTTTTTCCTGTTTCTTTCCCTGCAACTGATATTTGTACATGACCTTATCATTGAATATGACATATCTACTCCTAATCATTTTGTTATTTTCATAATCCCATAAGCAATAACCAAAATCATTAACACTGTATCCAATAAAGGTGCACTTCTTGGATTTTGCCTCAAGATTTGTTCTATTTTCTTTATCAATATGGACAAATGATTCACAACCGAAAGTATTAAAAAAATAGTAGTTTACCTTTTTACCTGTCCATGCCTCCTTTGGAATTCTACCATCCAAAGAGCTTGAAGGTCCTCTGTTTATCAAGTAAACAACAATATCTACAACATCTGCCTAGAATTGTAAGGGCAAACCAACATGCAATCTCTTACTCCTTGCATGCTCCATGATTGTCCTGTTCATCCTTTCTGACACACCATTTTGTTGTGGTGTTCCTGGAACTGTCTTCTCTCTACAAATCCCATGGTATGAACAGTAATCATCAAACTCCTTCTTGCAATATTCACCTCCATTGTCTGATATGAGACACTTCAACCTTTTTCATGTCTCATTCTCAATCAAATCTTTCCATTTCTTAAAAGTATCAAAAATATCATATTTTTGTCGAATGCAATAAACCCAAGTTTTTCTAGTTGCATCATCAATAAAAGTAACATAATAATGAGAGACACCAAAATATGATACATGAGTTGGTACCCATACATATGTATGCACAAGCTCTAACCTTTCACTTTTTTTTTTCTTCTCCAACTCTGAGAAATCTAACTCTCTTATGTTTTCATAAACACAATGCTCACATTAATCCAAATCAATTTGTTTAAGATATGGCAACACATTTATTTTGTGAAGTATCTGCATCCCCTTCTCACTCATGTGTCCATGCCTATGATGCCATAGTGTTGTATCCACTCTTGTAGAAGCTAAAGAGATAGAAGAGTCAGTACTACCAGTACGTAAATACAATGTACCTACCTTCTCTCCTTTTTCTATTACCAATGATCCTTTGGTGACCTTCCACACCTCATATGTAAATATGGATATACAACCTTCACTTTCCAATTGCCCTGTTGAAATCAAATTTTTCCTTAGATATGGAACATGTATTACCTCTTTCAAGAACCATTGGTTTCCATTGATTTACTTTATTTTTACCTTTCCCATTCCAACAATTTTGCATGGTGCATCATCACCCAAATGAACCTTTCCAAAATCACCTTGAACATAATCTAGAAAATGTTTCCTATGGGGTGTGGCATGAAATGAAGCCCTTGAATATACTACCCAAGACTCAAAAATATTATCTATAGAAAGAATCAAAGCATCTTGTAACACATCACCTGTTACATTTTCTTCCTGATTTTTCTCCTAATGTCCATCTCTTTGCTTCTTTGGAGATCTGCAGCATTTCTTCAGATGTCCTTTCTTCCCGAAATTCCAACACTCTATCTTTCCCAGACTGGATTTGGATCTTCCATTCCTAGAATTCTCGTGGTTTCTCGAGCCCTTTCCTCTATCCTTTTGTCTTCTTGTGTTCTCCATGTTCAACGCATTACCTAATGTCTCACCTGTGCTTTTCCGTCACATTTCCTCACTAAGGATAACACCAACAACATCATCAAATTTTAAAGTATTTTAACCAGAGATAGAATTACTTATAGCCATGACCAAGCCGTTCCATATTTCTGGCAATGAGCACAAGATTAGAAGAGCCTTGACCTCATCATCAAAGTCCACTTTTACAGAACTTAGTTTATTAGTAACCATATTAAATTCATTTAAATGATCTACAACAGACCCACCTTCTGACATCTTCATATTAAATAATCTCTTCATTAGAAATACCTTATTGGATGTCGAGGGTTTTTCATACAGTTTCGCCAATGTGTCCATCAACTCCTTAGTTGTCTTTTCTTTCGAAATATTGAAATCCACCGATGTTGCCAGGCTCAGTCGTATTATTCCTAGTGCCTTTCTGTCAAGAACCTCCCATTCTTCATCCTTCATGGTCGTCAGCTTCTTTGCTATTCCGCCCAATGGTAGGAATGGATCCTTCTGATATAAATAATCTTCCATCTGCATCTTCCATAACTTGTAGTTTTGGCCGTTAAATTTCTTGACCCTAAAATTTCCATCTTTCGTGATTGCTCCCACTTGAACCATGAACCCTCTTTTCCTACGAGTTACCTTTCACTATGATACCAGTTGTTAGAAAAACAGGATCACAGAGCAATAAAATAAAACAAATGTAGAACTAAAACACAAAAGATACACAATACAATAGAGACACAGATATACGTGGTTTACCCAGTGTGGGCTATGTCCACTAGATAAATTGTCAAGTCCTTCCTTTATTATTATCCAACAAATGAAGGGATAAAACCTACATAACACCTTCTGTAACTTCCCCTTATTTCTCTCACATTCTCCTCTCTCATAATACAATATTCGCCATGATACATAGTCACAATACATTTCCCTCATAAAAGAGGGTTACTTTCTAGAGAAAAAACCCTAAAAGAAATTCTACTATCAGATCTGTGACCTTGTAATGAATAGTCCATATTTACAATGAAATTACAATATACATTTACAAGGCAATTTTTGCTTCAGGGGCTTCGCCCCTGAATCCCCACCAGGGGTCCGCTTGCCCTCGGACCCCACAAAGGGGAGTGTACATTCTTCTTGGGTGTAAAGTATTCATGGGGTATAAACACGACTGAGCACAAAGACCTCTAAATCAGGAAGATAATCAAGATTTTCCAAGAAGATTGCACTCTTATCATCACAATCTAATCTCATTGCTTGTTGTACCAACCCAATACCTGAACACAATATCTATAACCATATTGCTTCCTTGCTTGCATGAGTGGCTTCCATGTATTCAACTTCTGTAGTTGAGAGTGCCACTACAACTTGTCTTTTTCTCATCCAACTGATTTCTCCTCCAAATAGGTTAAACACATACTCACTTGTAGATATTCTACGATCCATATCTCCAACCCAATATGCATAAAAAAACCCATGTATGTCCAACACTCTTTCCAATCCTGGTCTTTCTTGGTAGCACAATCCATAACTGGTAGTGCCACGAAAATACCTAAAGACCCTCTTTACTGTTGTCCAATGTTCCTTCCTTGGTTTTGACATATACCTGTTCAAAACTCCCACTGCATGTGCAATGTTCGGTCTAGTACAAACCATTTGATACATCAAACTGGCAATTGCACTAGCATACTGAACATGGGACATGTCCTCTTCTTATTCCTAGGTATTGGGAAACTGATCTATAGATAACTTTACACCTATAGGAATAGCAACCTTGACCGGTTTACTTCCAAGTTATTTCACTTCCTTGATAACATCCATGTTATTTCCTAACACCAACATGTCATCAACATACAACACTACATAAATGAAGTGATTACCAACCTTCTTGGAATATACACAGTGATCATCCCTACTTCTCACAAATCCCAATCCAAGGATGTATGTGTCAAAATTTTGGTACCACATCCTAGGTGATTTCTTCAGACCATATAGTTACTTCTTTAGCTTACCGATCAGCTCTTTATTTCCCTTCACTATAAAGCCTTATGGCTGCTTCATGTAGATTTATTCTTCTAGATCCCCATGTAGGAGTGTTGTCTTCACATACATCTGTTCCACTTCAAGATCAAAAGCAATAGCAATGGATAAAAGAAATCTAATAGAAGTTAACTTGGCAACAGGAGAAAAAATCTCACCAAAGTCAATTCCCTCTACCTAGGAATAACCTCTTGCTACTAACCGAGCTTTGTGTTTCTCCAATTTTCCTTCCACATTAAACTTCTTATTAAACAACCATTTGCTACCAACATATTTTCTTCTAGCTGGCAAATCAACTAGATCCCATGCCTCATTCTTATCCAAGGCATCCATTTCTTCAAACATGGCCTTCTTCTAGAGTTTACTATCCTCTGAATTCACTACTTCCCTGATAGTTATGGGATCATCATCAGTAATAGATAAAGAAAAATTAGAATGAAAATTAGGTGGACTATACCTTTTTGGTTTCCTTCTTTCCCTCACTGATCTCCTCAATACTAGGGTATGAGGTTCTTCTTCTTTTGCTTCATCTTCTTCAATTGATTCAGATTTTGAATCATCCAACTCAAACTCTATTTTCTCAGGTTCTTCTTGCCTTGGTAGGAATTCCTTTTTGGGAACATCTTTCACCTCTCTAAAAAAAACATCCTGACTGTAAACGATCTTCTTAGTTTCTGGGTTCCAAAGATTATAACCTTTCACACCATCTCTATAACCATTAAAGATACACTTTTCAACTTTATTATCCATCTTACTCCTAGTTTCTTTTGGAACATGTACATAAGCATCACAACCAAACACTAAGATATTTTCAAGAGAGAGTTTCTTACCAGTCCATACCTCGTGTGGAGTTTTATCATCGAGTGTTTATGAGGGTGATTGATTGACCATGTAACATGCTATACCCAATGCCTCTAACCATAATTCCTATCCTAACTTGACACCACTAATCATGCTCATTTCTTTTTCCTTTAGTGTCCTGCTCATTCTTTCTGCAACTCCATTCTACTGAGGTGTGTATGGAGTAGTCTTATGCCTTGCTATACCACACTTCTTACAGAATTCTTCGAATTCATTTCCCCATAATTCTCCACCATTATCTGTCCTCAATACCTTTATTTTCTTCTCTATCTAATTTTCTACCAGAGCCTTAAACTCTTTAAATTTATCAAATACCTCAGATTTTTTTCTAAGAAAATAAATCCATGTGTTCCTTGATAATTCATCTATGAATGAAACATAATACACAGATTTACCTAGTGATGGAAAATGCAAAGGTCCAAACACATTACTTTGTATCAATTCAAAGATCCCCTTTTCTCTTGTAGCACCAGATGGGAATATTACTTGATTTTGTTTACCATATATGCAATGTTCACATAAATCAAAATCCAGAGTGAAATTAGACATACCTTCAACCATACCTTTATCGTGTAGTTTTAAAAGGCCCTTTTCTCCAATATGCCCCAGTCTTTGATGCCACAATGTGGTCTTCTTTCCAAGGATAGTATTGGTCTTGTCTTCTTTATTTTTCTACTCATGGAAAATAGAATTGTTACACCCATTAGTATAAGTGCTTCCCAAAAACTTGTACAAAGTTCCACACCGAACTTCCCTCATCAACACCATTTCTCCTCATACCATATTGAAAGTTCCCTTTTCCAATACAGTATCCACACTTGCATCATCCAACTTGCTTACAAATATTAGGCTCCTGGCTAGTTTTGGAAAGTGTAGAAATCTGGGGAGAGTTATAATCCTTCCATATTTTAGCAACAACTTAACCCTTTAACGATGTCCCATGATTTTGGTTGTTGAGTCATCTCCTAGGAATACATCACCACCATCATATTTTTAATATTCATAGAACCACTCCCTGTGAGGAGTCATATGATATGACACACCTGAGTTGATCAACCATACAACACGATCTGCATGTGTACCTGTAGATGCTAGGTAAACATCACCTCCTTCTTCAGTGGAGGTTTTTGCCTCTATGGAGGAGGCATTATCAGATCCCTTTGGTTTATCAACCTTCTTAGACTTGCAATCTTTCTTACAATTCCCTGCTTTACCACACTTCTGACATTTCCTCAAATATTTTCCTAGAGACTTAGATCTACCTTTAGATTTAGATCTCCCCCTCGAAGACTTACCAGGATTCCTTTCTTGGGTACGACCTCTTACAAATAAAGAATTTGTGCTCTGACCATCCATGATTTTCCGCCTCATCTCTTCAAATAAAAAGGATGAAACTACATCATCATACTTCAATGTAGATTGAGTGGTACTACCAATTGCTACAACCAAATTATCCCAAGAGTCTGGGAAAAAACATAACAAATTAATACACTTATCTTCTTTTGCAATCGTAATATTAATAGAGGCAAGTTGACTTACTAGAGTATTGAAGGCATTTATATGTTTTTTCATAGAATCTCCATCTTCCATCCTAAGATGTTACAACTCCTTTCAAAGAAATAACTTTTTTACCAAGGACTTTGATTGATACAAATTCCCTAAATCATCCCATAGTTCCTTGGCTGTAGATTCTCTCGAGACATTCAAAAACACTGAATCTTCCAGGCAGAGTTGAATAATACTCTTTTCTCTTCTATCCAACTTCTCCTAGTCTTCCTTCAACATACCAGTAGGTTGTGTACTAGTAGTTTGTGTACCAGAAGATTATGTACCAGTAGACTGTGTGCCAATAGACTATGTATCATTAGGTTGTGTACTAGGATCCATTGTTCTTTGTCTACAAGAAGGTCCTCCATATTGAGCTTCCATAGCTCAATTTTTTTACCGTTGAACTTCTCAATCTCGATTCTAGAAGAGCTTTCCATTCCTCTTTCTACACTCAAATCACCACTACAAAATCTCCCATTGAACCCAGGTTTATCACAGACCCAAGATAAACTTGATCTATCAAGATCGAGCCGAAACCCTAGCAACAAAGGCGTCTCCATGAAGAAAAAAATGAGCTTTGATACAACATGTAAATTTTAAACCTCTGAAGTAAAGCAATGCATATATATTCTTAATAAAAACATAAATTAATCAATGACCCATACACACAATGCACAAAGATTTACGATGGAAACCCTTAACCGGGAGAAAACCAACCTTCCTTAGTGCTGCACCTTTCAACTCTTCATTGTATTAATTTCACCATTCACAATAAAATATATACAATATTTTAGGTATTCTATAGCTTCCAAAACCTCAATCCCTTAATCCGAGATTAATTTAGAAAATCGCTAAAAATAGCAAAATCCGCTAAAATAGAAAAAACCGCCCAGATGCAGTTGTCGAATATGATGCACCCACACACACACATGCAAAGAATATAACACATACCCAACACTCCCATGGTGGAATAAAATAGAGACAGGTATTAGGAGATCCCATTTAGTTGTTTCTCAAGGAATCCCTCACACGACATAGGGACGAGATGATGGAAAAATTTTCCCAAATCCTTCGACAATTATTGAAAACAGTAAACGTGTCTTCATCCGACGACCACTTTGGAGGCGCTTCCCCTTTCAAGGTATAAGTTAATTTTGATATTCTCATATTTAAAGGTCAAATAGATGTAGATTTTTTGGAAAAATAGTTAAATCTGCTAGAAGGCTATTTCTCTGTCCATAATTTCCATGATAGGGAAAATATCACTTTTATGCTCCTTAAGGTTGTCCCCCATGTCAAAAATTGATGGGAGACTTACTGTGAGAAAAATTACATAGAGGAGTTTGGAATATTTGAGGTCGAACCCACTTGGGAATCTTTTATGAATGTTGTTAAGGAATAATAATACCCTATTGGAAACGATTATGACCAGTACATGAGATGGACCACACTGCATCAAGAGAGGGAACAAATAGTGATAAATTTCATGAATACCTTCCATACCTTGCGCACCATGATGGGTGTCAAAGAATTCAAGAGGAATATGCTTCTAAAATACAGTGGGGGTCTACATAGGCACATCCAAACATAAATAGAGTTTTTGTACATCTCATCAATAGGATTCGTTTATCGATATGCTATCGAAATCGAGTAAAAATTTAAGTAGAGGAATCAACGAGAGTTTGGATTTGCAAATGCATCACAGTAGAAGCAGGGAAAAGGAATCCCTAGCCTACATAATAAAGACAAATAAAGGATGGAAAACCTTAGTAAAACCAACCTAAGTCTCAAGAAAAGAAGGGGAATGGGAATATTAAGAAAGAAATTGGGAAGTGGTGCAAATTCCAAAGAATCCCTTGGCACAACACCGAAGAATGTCGCTTGAAGCAATCATTAGTGTTTGAGATGAAAGCCTCGGAGTCAAATCCAGGTTCCAACTTTGATTCAAAGCTATGAAGTGGAAGTGGATCATTGATGTACAACACAGTTCCATAATCAATACCACCAAAGTCTAGCCAAACAAACCAGAAAAGATGGAGGAAGGTGAGCGCCTTTTTTACACACAGATGTTGGTGAAGGGTGCTTCATTGCATTTCATTATTGATAGTGAAAGAAAAAATAAGTTAATATCAATAGAGGTTGTCAAGCAGTTGGATTTTTCAACAAAACCACATTTGTAGCCATACAACATCAGGTGGATCAACCCAAGACAAGATCTTTGCATCAACCAATAGTGTCTCATGCCCTATGGCATCACACCCTTCAAGGATGAGGTATTATGTGATGTTTCCCCACTTGAATTTTGTGATATTCTTTTAGGCCAGCCATATATGTGGAAACATCATGTTGTATATGAATCTAGACCTCATAGTGTCATTATTACTTTGGGAAAACAATTTCCTAGGATACCAGAGGTAGCTCCACGTATTGCAATTTCTTCAATCTCAACTAACCAGTGCAGGAAGGTCATCTCCTAGAATAGGAAATTTTTCCTCTTCATGATTATCTCTCAAGGTGAATGTAAGGTCGCTACCACATCCATGGTCTCTGCATAGGTCTTCTCTACACAACAGAATCAAGTGGACAAAGTCATGGAAGAATATCAAGACATATTCACCTTACCTATTGGGGTTCCTCTGCACTGTCAAGTGAGTCATTCAATTGATATGACGCCTAGTGTTATTTTACCTAATGGACCTATATATCCACACTCTCTTCGGGAAAATGAGGAAATCAAGTGCCAGATTCAACAGTTTCTCCAAAAAGGACACATTTGACCAAGCTCCTCACCCTATATTATCCCAATCATGCTCTTGCAGAAGAAAGATGGGACCTAGAAAATCTACATTGATTACACAGCTCTAAAAAAAATCACAGTCAACAATCGGTACCAAATTCCACAAATTGATTACCTTCTCGACCAACTCAAGGGAGACAAGTACTTTAGTAATATTGATCTAAATTCCAACTACCACTAGGTCCCAATAGAATCTACTGATGTATGGAAGAATACTTCTAAGTCTAAAGAAGGTATTTTTGAGTGGTTAGTCATGTCCTTTGGCTTGACGAATTCCACCAACAACTTTCATGAGGTTGATGGATGAAATCTTGTGGAATTTCACCAATTCCTTTGTGGTTGTATATATGGATGACATCCTTATCTTTAGAAAGATTTGGGAAGAACACTTGCATCACATTCAGTAGGTCCTACACACCCTGCAAAAACACAAGCTATATGCTAACTTATAAAAATGCTCCTTTGGCATGAGCAAGATCCAATACCTCAGATACATTATAAATGAGCATGGTGTGCATGTAGATCTAGCCAAGATCCAATTAATTTGTGACTGGCCATCCCTGACAACATTAACCGAGATTCAGAGCTTCTTGGGCCTTTCCAACTTCTATTGTAGATATGTGTTGTGGTTCTCTCATATTTCATGGCCCCTTAACCAGGTCAAAAAGGGTGGTTGAAAAGACAATTTATGTGGGTTGAGTCATAAAAAAAACATTTGACAATCTGAAACATCATTTATGCTCATCCATGGTGCTCACCTTACCTAATCTACAACAAAATTTTGAGATTGAGATATATGTTTCAAACTATATTATTGGTGTTGTTCTCACTCAACACGATCATCGAGTGGCCTATCATAGTGAGACACTTTTAGATGTTGTTTGTAAGTACCCCGCCTATGATACATAGATTTATTCCATTGTACAAGCCTACCCCTAATGGAAGCATTACATTCTAGGGAAGGAGACTGACATCTATACAAATATGTTGAGATCAATTCCTGCTTCCAAATTTTCCTTCCCTTTTCTATTTTCCCAAATTATTTTTTTTCCCCTTTTTTTCCCTCTTCTATACTTTCCCTTGTTTCCATTTTCCTTTCTTCCCTTCTTCTATCCCTTTCTAGTTACCATACTTAGTCTCGTTTCAAAAATCGTCGGGTTCGCGGGTAGGAAGATTCATGGGTCTTAATCCCCATCTATTTTTCTATGCCACAAGTCCGTCCGAACGCCTTTCTATATTATACTTAGCCTTTGTTTCAACATCGCGGGTTCGCGGGGTCGAACTTTGATTCTCCAAGTTCTGCGATCTCCACTTTTCACCCAAAATTTATTATTCAGTTGAATAATACTCTCATCAACCTAAATGGCAGCATCATCTAGACAACAATTATCTGGAGATACTTTGAATATTTTTGGTCGTGAAGACTAGAAATTTTAGTGTTCTAGATCATATTCATATTACTCATCTCCTCCTGCACAAAAATAAGTAATCTGGACATCCAAAATTTCTCGTGCAGGGTGTGTTCCTAAGGTATTCGACTACAAATAAAGTGTTGCATGGTGTGTTGAGAAGTATGTTTCAAGACAAGGAATTATAAAACTCCAATATCATTCCCCCAATTCCCTTTCACCACAAGTTTTTCGCAATATGTTGAAGCTCCCAGAGCCAACACTTACCTTCAAAGGAGAAGACTGCAGAGATTTTCTAAAGAAACATAACAATGGACTGGATCTCTTGCTTGAATATTTGGAGAATCCCATGACTATTCCAAAAGACATAACCGGGATCCAGGTCGATTCTTTTAAAAACCCATTTCGATAGATTGCATGGTTGTTCACTAGGTTGACAGGCCAGGAAAGAACTACTACCATTTCTCGCATAATTCTTTATATTTTACATTTTACAGTAAAAGAACAGGCTGTCTTTAACTAGAGAAAATTGATTTCCATCGAAATCTCATCCCAGTTATCACATTACAAAAGGGACAAAAAATTATTTATGGATTCCTATTTGGTATTTTCTATAGTGTGTTGTTGTCAATTTCCAAACTTGACTATAAGTAAGAGGGTGAACTGTGAAATAGATCCAGTTACCTCCTGGTATCAGGAATTGTGGAGACACAAGAATTCTTTGTATTTTTACGATGTTTACAATGATTTTGTCTCAGTCTTCAAAGAATTATTGTTTGGTAAAAATACCCCTAGAATATCTTACCAGGATAACAAATTCTTGGAGAAAAAGGGAAACAATAGAATAGATGGAAAATCATAGTGTCATCGGGATATTTTTT
>ML777433.1:91002-104478 GCA_009831015.1 Picea engelmannii | reverse complement strand
TTTGTACTGCGTGGAAGAAGTCAAATAAATCGCATACATACTAGATATGAAAAGATATTTGAGAATCATTGTAAAGGATTTTGTACCAACCCGAATGGTCATGGTTGAGGTTGTGGATGAGCTGGCGAGTTTGTTATGATTGCCACACTCCGTGGAAGATATGGGGGATGCATGTGGATATGTAAGGGATGGAGTTTGAGTAGGTAAGAGATTTCATTGTTATATGAGAGATAGACGAGCCAGAGCTCGAGTTATGCTTTAGTTTTCACTTCCTGTTATGTCTGGTTATGTAACGTATCTTGACAAATGAGAGAAAATATATCTAAAGCACATGGCACATCTTTTGTTTTTATTGTTAATTCATTTTGAGTAGGATTCAACCTCTATGTATGAGAATGATTATGGATACCTTTGAGTTTAATGAACAAAGGATAAAGCACAATTATCTTTGTATCTAATGATTTATGGCTTGAATGTATGCTTGTCTTACAATAGCTCGTTTTACATTATCCTGCATAGTAAATAGTGGTACTTATGAATGAATGAATGATTATTCCTTAGAAGCTTCATGTTTGTTCTATTCCTTCACATCCTACACAAGATCTATGCTCTCTGTGATTCCCATGGCATCTCAGGTGAGACCTTCTTCGGTCCTTGAAGATTGAATATACCAATTCTTATGTGGTTTTGTTGGTAGATCTTATCGAACCTTGGGTTTGTAACCCCCCAGTTGAGCCAACAAATGGTTCCATCGTTGGGACCTGAAGGTTTTGTAATACATTTTAAAGGAGGAAAAAATTGTCGAAGGAAAAGGTTAGAAAAATGTGCTAGGAAAAGGTTAAAACATTAGGATGTTTAGACCACTAGGAACACATTCACCAAAAAACAATAAAAACTAGTGGAATGTGATCATATATTTTTCATGATAATGTAGTTTTCCTCCATAATCAACTATGCATATGCATGTGTACTCTATGCTTATCATGGACCATTTTTCCTATTAAAAATTGTCAATATTTATTGTTGGCCTTCTAGAAAAACAATATTTAAAAATGTAACTTTCAATTATATGGCTAAAATCATCATTTTTCATGGGTGGAATGTTTTTCAAATACATATATAAAGTTACATTTCATGTTTTGACCTTTGAATTATAATATGTTAAATCGTGTATTATTTGTATGATGTGGTTTATGTGAAGAGAGTCAACTAGTTCCTGTTGAAAAAATGTGAAATGCGAGGTCCAACTAGTAATAGATTAATCTGTTAGGATGATAGTTTGGTTATTATGTCTCCATCATGCACTTATGTAAAAGAATGCACACAAAAAATATATAATATAATAACCACCTAAAAGGTTGCTTGAAAAAGTAATAAGGCATCTATGATACCATAAGAGGGGAAGAGGAAAGATGGTGCTTGGGTAATTTGACTTAATAATGGTCCTTTATAGGTTCTACCTTGTTTTCCATGTCCTATACAACATCAAATTGACTTAATTTGTCATATTCATATTTTCCCCATGCCTTTCGGGAAGGATATATTAGCCATGCAAGGAAAGCATGCATTCTTCAAATGATTGGGGGAAATCAATATTCACCGACTCATAGATCACTCTTTCATTGTCCAATGAGCTTCCATCTCCCATGTTATGTGTATTTTCCCTTTTTTGGATTATGAAGGAACATGTGTAAATTACATTATTGTTATGCATGTGAATGGCAAGAGAAACCCATGGAATTATCACTAGTAAGAACATGTGGAAGTTGAGGACTTGTTTCTTAAAACATGAAAGAAAATGCGATCATTTTGAGGGAAAAATATGGTTGGAATGTCCACAGCAACGAAAAAAAACATTATTAAACTTGCAACCTTGATATTGTTGCTCATGCAGAGTTGGAGCCAAGTGTTTCACATTGAGAGAATTAACTATGTCATGAGAATGATGGGTTGGGTTTAGTGAGATTAGAGTCTTGTAGGATATTCCTTCACCCTAATGGTATCATTCTATATCTTTGGGGTGAAATCCATTGTTGATTCCTACAATTGGGTGGTAAATCACTCCTAAAAATCCAATTTGGTGGACTTAACCTTAATTATAGTTGAGTATTCATATTATCTCTTTATGGAATGCTTTCTATTTTGATAATTCCTTGAATTCAATGGAAAATGAATGAATCATGTTTATGCAATGTTTATTCCATTGCAATTTTGTATTTGCAAATGAATTATGTATTGTATCATTGTTAAAGTTTGAATTCAACCTAACAGATGGTTATGAAAAGATTAAATTTACTATGTAATGCCCTGATGGTTAAGAGAGTCATATGGGTACCTCACATATATAATTGGTACAAACAATTGTTTTGTATGGATATCTTGTTGGTTTTTATGCCTCTCCAAAGAATCTTGGAAGAAAGTTGTAAAAAATAAAAAAAATGTTCTTATTAAAGGAATAAGGAGACAAAGTACAAAACCCTTACTCTAAGTGTTAGGAGAAATAAATGGGGATGATATATTTATAAGGAGAAGTAGTATGTTAATTTATTACATATATTATCAAAACAGAACAGATAGTTACAAACAGAGTATGGATGTAAGCAAGATTCATTTTTGGGATAAGGGTTGGTATCATGATGGGATGTCATGAATTGACAAATGGGAAATTAAAGAAGAAGATTTTAAATATGAAATATTTGATCCAGGTGGATATCGGTGAACACCCACCTTTTCCAATTGACTCAAAACAATTTTCTGGCAATTTTGGTAATTTACTATTTTTAGCAGTTTTTCGGGTCTTGAAACTTCCGGAGCCATTTTGAGGCCCTAAACGATGTTTTTTGGGGAAAATAGGGAGCAATATTAAATTTCCTTGGATATTTCCCCCAAAATGAATCTCCTCGACGATATCTTTCCAACATAATATCATGCGCCTAAAATAGAGATCGTATGCAAAAGTTACGACCCCAGCAAGTTGATGTACTAACTTACCCAAATGGGGCCCATGCGATTTTTGGCGCTTCATCTCCTAGGGTTAGGTCTTTCGATGCTTAGGTTTTTTGGAATTATTGTTTATTGTAAAAAGGCCTTCAGAGCCTCATTGTAATCATCTTCTTGCGAATGCAAGTAGCTGTCACATCTCTTCTCAGAGATAAGCTTCCACCATTCTAGCGAGTCTTTCACTCTATATTTTTACAGTCTCTGTACATTTGTTTCATTAATAGAAATCGTGTATTACTGTATCCCAGTGTTTATGGTTGCATCTCTGATACATTTCTGTTATATTATTGGATATCTGCGATATCTTTGTGCATTTCTTTATTATATCTCCGCTCTCATTTCGTGCCGAAAATAATCTAGATCAGTTGTATCAGAGCAGGTTGCTCTTGATCATTTTTTCAGTTCATTTCCCCGATGAGGTCCGAGTATAGCAAGTTGGGTCTCAAGCTTGTCTCTCTTGAAGAAAATCTCTGTCATACGCTCAAGAAACCCTCCATGGCGGAAGAAAAGAAAAACGTCGGAGCAGATGATCCTATCAATCTGTTGCTTGAGCAAGCTCTCACGTGACAGAGGGACAAAATGATGGAGAATTTTTTCCACATCCTTCAATGCCTGTCGATAGCAAAAGGCACATCTTCATCAAACAACCACTTTGGAGGAACCTATCCTTTCAAGGTACAGGTTAATTTTGATATTCTCGTATTTGAAGGTCGGATAGATGCAGATGCCCTAGACAAATGGTTAAATCCGTTAGAAGTTTATTTCTCTATTCATAATTTTTTCGATAGGGAAAATATCATCTTCGTACTCCTTAAAGCTATCTTCCATGTCAAACATTGGTGGGAAACTTACTGGGAGAAAATTTCTACAAAGGAGTTTGGAATATATGGGGCCGAGCCCACTTGGGATTTTTTTGTGGATGTGGTAAAGGAACAATATTACCCTGTTGGTAACTATGAGGATCAGTACATGATATGGACCACACTGCGGCAAGAGAGGGGGAAAGTAGTTCCAAAGTTCACCAATACCTTCCATACCTTGCGCACCAAGCTGGGTATCAAGGACTTCGAACGACATTTGGTTCTGAAATATCGTGGGGCTCTACACAGATACATCCAAACTGAAATGGATTTTCTAGACATCTCATCACTTGGTGTTGCTTATCGATATGATGTTAAAATTGAGCAGAAATTTAAGCACCAGAATAAACAGGAGTTTGGGTCTGCAAATATGAAACAACCAAAGTATGATAAATATGGCCCTAACAAACAGTCTCTCGAAAACCATTCCAAGCCACAGGAAAAGAAGGGTCACGGGAAGACAAATAAGGACACTGGAAAATGGTGCGATTTCCACAAAATCCCCTGGCACAACACCGAGGAATGTCGCTCCAAATAGTCATTGGCGGCCGAGATCAAAGAAAAGGAGCCAAACCCTGATTCAGAATCTGATTATGAAAATACTGGTAAAAGACAGATCATCAATGTAGACCCCACTGCTATTGTCACGACCACAACAATTCAACCAGAAGAACCAATAGATCTTGAAGAGGGGGAGCACATGTTTTATTCACAGATGTGGGTGAAGGGGACCCTGCTGCATTTTATTGTTGATAGCAGAAGCGAGAAGAACCTCATCTCAACAGAGGTCATCAAACTATTGGGACTTTCAACAACATCACACCCGCAACCATACAACATCGGGTGGCTTCGCCAAGGATGAGATCTCCGTGTCAACCAGCAGTGTCGATTGTCATACGACATCCAACCCTTCAAGGATAAGGTATTATGTGGTGTTTCCCCACTGGATTTCTGTGATGTTCTCTTGGGCCAGCCATATATGTGGAAACACCATGTTATTTATGAGTCTCTACCCCGCAGTGTCATTGTTTCTCTGGGGGGTCATCTCTACATAATACCAGAAGTAGTTCTGACTATTGTTCCACCTAAACAGTGCCACAAGGTAGTATCTCATACTACAAAATTCGGTTTCTTCACAATCTGTTCAAAAGGTGAACAGAAGGATACTGCAACCACTACAGCCTTGGCCTAAGCACCTTCTATCCAACAAAAGCAGGTTGACAAGATTGCAGCAAAGTGTAAAGATTCCTTCTGCACACAACCATATCATGTATCCAGACTAGTTAAAAAGGTACAACCCTTCCAGACACATGTTCGTGACAACCTTCAACAAACTAAGCAACACAACTTCTCCAACAAGGCAAGCAACTCATCAAGATGCAGATTTAGCAAACGCTTTTTCCTCCCCCCTGGGAAATCAACGCAATGGATACCATTGTTTCTTAAGGAGGGAGGATTGATCCAGGTGGATATCGGTGGCCACCCACCTTTTCCAACTGGCTCAAAATAGTTTTCTAGCAATTTTGGTAATTTACTATTTTTAGCAGTTTTTCGGGTTCTGAAATTTTCGAAGCCATTTTGAGGCCCTAAACAATGTTTTTTGGGAAAACGAGAAGAAATATAAAATTTCCTTTGTTATTGCCCCCAAAATGAATCTCCTCGACGATACCTTTCCAACGAGCTACCGTGCGCCTAAAACGGAGATCGTATGTAAAAGTTACGACCCTGGGAAGTTGATGTACTAACTTACCCAAATAGGGCCCACATGAATTTTGGCACTTCATCTCCTAGGGCTAGGTCTTTGGATGTCTAGGGTTTTTGGCATTCCTGTTTATATTAAAAAGGCCTCCAGAGCCTCATTGTAATCATCTTCTTGTGAATGCGAGTAGCCATCACATCTCTTCTCAGAGATAAGCTGCCACCATTCTAGCGAGTCTTTCACTCTGTATTTTTACAGTATCTGTACATTTCTTTCATTAACAGAAATTGTGTATTACTATATATCGGTGTTTATGTTTGCATATCTGATACATTTATGTTATGTTATTAGATATCCGCGATATCTCTATGCATTTCCTTATTATATCTTCACTCTCATTTCGTGTTTAAAATAATCCGGATCAATATTGGTCCTTTGTGACTTGGTACAATAGGGTAATAGAAAATTTGTGGAAAGAACATGGTGAGAAAATGAGATTTTATCAATGTGAAATCATTTATGCATAACAACTATGTTGAATGAGGAGAAAATCTCTATGCATAAATTCAATTCACTTTATTTAGGAGAAAATATCTATTCATAAATTAAATTCACTTTATTTAGGAGAAAAACTCTATGCATAAAAAGCATTTACTTTATCAAATATTTGAAATATTTGAAATATTTGTTCATGCATTGGCAGGTTTGGCAACACCTCAAACCCTTAATCTTGTAGGATACATTAAGAAGCAAAAGGTCATAGTTCTTATTGGCTCATGTAGTACCCATGATTTCATTGATCAAATATTAGCAGAGAGCCTCAATTGTTTTGTGTATCCAGTAAAATAATCTCAAGTTGTGGTTTCTAATAGAGGGAGTATTGATTGTGTAAGAAAATTCCATGACATTAAACTTAGTATGGGAGAACATAACTTAGGAAGCCTAGTGCATGCCATTACCATTGGAGGAATAGATGTTGTTATGGGGATTCAATGGTTGAGAACAATATGTACAATTTCTACAAACTATAACGAATTATTCATGAGATTTGAATTGGAATGAAGTCAATATGAACTCAAAGAGTTAAAATATGGACCTTCTCAGGTCATCATCTCTCACATAATGTAAAAACCCTTAAAAAAGGGTAATAGGGGAGTTTTGGTTAGACTTTATTCTATGGAAGTAAAGCGGGAAGATGAAAATAGGGCCAGAAGAATTAAAATGCACCTTGGAAAAACACCATAATGTCTTCCAAGAAATTCCTCGAGGGATACCTCCATCTAGAGATCATGAACATCAAATTGAACTAATTCCTAGAAGTACTCCTCCTAATAAAATGCCTTATAGATATCCTCATGAATAAAAAGGGGATATTGAGAAAATGATACAAGACATGCTAGATTCAAGTATTATTCAACTAAGTAGGAGTTCATTTTCTGTTCCAGTAGTTATGGTGAGAAAAAAGATAATTCTTGGAGGACATGTCCAAATTATAGAGATCTAAACAAAATCACCATCAAGAGTAAATTCCCTATTCCAAATATTGATGAGATACTAGATGAGCTTCATGGAGTGGCTTATTTAACAAAGTTAGATCTTAAATCAAGATACCACCAAATCATATTACGAAAATAAGACATCCCAAAAATATATTTCAAAACACATGAAGGGAACCATGAGTTCTTGGTCATGGCTTTTGGGTTAATTGATTCCCCTTCTACTTTTCAAATCCTTGTGAACCAAATTTTTCAACCCCTACTTAGAAAGTTTGTGTTGGTTTTCTTTGATGATATACTTATATATAGAAAAATCATGGGAAGACCACATTAAACATGTGGATGAAGTCCTATAAATTCCAGAGAACAATCAATTATATGTAAAAAGATCCAAACTTTACATTGGGAAAAAAAAAGTATAGTATTTGGGACATATTGTTCAAGGGAATGGATTATATGGACCCTCAAAAGATCCAAGCTATTACAAAATGGCCTATTCCTAAGAACATCAAGATTCTTAGAGGATTTTTGGGTCTTATGGGATATTATCGGAAATTTGTTAAGAATTATGCATGCATTGCAACTAGGCCCACTCACATCTCTCTTGAAGAAAAATTCATTTGTATAGAAGGAAGAGGCTACCTTGGCATTCTCAGTATTAAAGGATTCCATGTCTTCTACACCGTTATTGGAAACACCTAATTTTGGTAAAAAAATCATAGTTGAATGTGATGCAGTAGGACAAGGAATTGTAGAAATATTGACACAATAAGGGAGACCATTGACCTTTGAAAGTAAACAATTCAAGGGAAATGACTTGGTGAAATATCCATATGAAAAAGAAATGGTAGCAATTTTACATGAAATTAAAAAATGGTGGCAATATCTCATCCAGAGGAATTTTAATGTCAAGATGGACCATGATAGCCTAATGTACTTTTTGGAGAAAAGATTGTCATCAAAAGAGAAAAAAAAATGGGTAGAAAAAATGCAAGGGTTTGATTTTTAAATAATATTAAAAGGGGGGGAGGATAATGTGGTAGAAGATGCCCTTTTCCAAAATAGAAGAAATCTCAATTTTATATTACATTACATATTCCATTCCTGCGTGGTCCGAAAAACTCGCTAAGAATGGAAAAATCACAATACTATTACACTGAAAATAAAATGTACTAAGTAAGGGAGGAAATATATGCAACATTGGGAGTGTAAGAGAGATATCCTTTGGTACAAGGGTAGAAAATTTGTATTCCCTCAATCAAATTCGATGCAACAAATATTAATGGAGTCTCATGAATCTCCGATGGAAGGACATTGAGGGTTCCTTAAAACATATGAAAGGATCAAAAAAAATATTTTTCGGTGAAGGAATGAATAAATATGTTCAAGAAATTGTAAGAGAATGTGAAGTTTTCCAAAGAAATAAAGGAGAGACATTAAAAGATCTAGATTTAATTCATCATTTACACATACCTAATCAAATATGGGAAGATATATCAATGGATTTCATTACAGGTTTACCAAAATCAAAAGGTAAGGATGGCATTTTTGTTGTAGTGGATAGACTCACAAAATATTCACATTTTTCTAGAATTCAAAGTACATATAGGGCAAGTCAAGTAGAAAAATTGTTCATCAAGGAAATTCATAGACTTCATGGATTTCCTAAAGTAATAGTAAGTGATAGAGATCCAAAATTCGTATGAATTTTTTGAAAAGAATTGTGGAAGATCAATGGAACAAGACTAGCTATGAATTCAACATATTGTCCACAAATAAATGGTCAAACAAAAAGAGTTAACAAATGTTTAGAGGGTTATCTACATTACTATTCTTTAGATAAGAAGTCTCAATGGTTGAATTGGTTTCCTTTAGGAAAATGGAGGTATAATGCCACATATCACATATCTACTAAGATTGGATATTTGTCTCCTAGTATCTCATACATTTTAGAGGACAAGTCCAAAGTGCAGGTAATAGAGTCGCATATGGAGAAGATTAAAGAAACTTTCACAATTCTTAAGGAAAAACTTCAAATGGCACAAAATAGGATGAAGCGACATGTAGATCAACATTGAAGTGAAAGACAAATTGAGGACGGTGATTGGGTATTTTTGAGACTACAACCTTATAAGAAATATACTTTCAAACAAAATAAGCATAAAAAATCAGATCCAAAATTTTATGGACCCTACAAGATTATTTGCAAGATTGGACAAGTGGCATATGAGTTAGATTTTCCTTCCCCTCGCATTCATAAGGTTTTTCATGTATCTTGTCTAAAAAATATTTTGGGACAAAGTATGCCAGTGTAAGCACAACTTCTAGAATTAGATAAAGAAGGGAAGTTGATTCTTGAACGAGAAAAAGTTATAAATTGATGTTTTATATCTCTTCGGAATCGAACCATTATGGAGTACCTAATAAAGTGGAATAATATGCCTCTAGAAGAATCCTCATGTGAAAATGAGCAATTCATGAAGAAACGTGCCCTCAATTACAAGCTTTGAGGGAAAAGAGTTTTTAAAAGAGGGCTATGTTAAGGCACCTAAGGCCCTAACACTCATTCATTATTAGTTTATTAGTTATCGTTAGGTTGGCTTAGGTTAGGTAACATCATTCTCACTTTATCTCTTATTTATAATAAAAAAGACTCATTTGTATATGAATCTCATCTTGTCTTGTGCATTGGATATATTGTAAAAGGAGGTTTCCCCCTCGAAGTGGATTATTCATTGGATATTTTTTGGATTTTGATTCATAATAGTGTACATTGATCGTGATGGAATGGGAGCCTTCATGCTAAAAATCCAGTCTCCTTAATTGTCCATAGCCTTGATCCTTGTTGGTGTTGAGCATCGTAGAGCATGTGCGATAGCAAATCATATTTATGCACACCCAATTTAGATCAAGATAAAGTAACAATAAAAATATCGGTTAGTTATAAACTATATATTTCTTGCTATATTATCAAAAGAGTCCCTATCAATTAAAAGAATCACCATCACTCAATGGAGAATGTAGCTTCATCTATCATTTCAAGCTAACTAATTTACCGGGATTGTAGGGATACTAAGGTGTGTTACATTTAGATTGACTACTAACTACCTACAAGAATTGCAAGTACACCCACTATAAAGACTTGGAAGAATTGTTCTTGATCTGTTAAAATGGAAATTGAGATCCAGGTATCATTTAGCTACTAACCTATGTGGAGTAAAAAGAGGAGATCAGAATTGCTTTAATGGAAATGGTTTTAACTTTTCCGTAGTTATGAAACCATTATTTGGAAAGTAATTGCTTGTAATTTCCTTAGTGGTAACTATCAATGTTTAAATGAAATGAAAAGAGTTTACAAATATTATTTTCTATAAAAACTTATGAATCAATATATTTATTTATTTGACTAACCAAACCTAGAGTTAAATTTAACACTAAGTCTCTCAACATAGATTATTTGAAATATTTACACAAACTGATTAGAAGTAAAAGGTAAAAAACCATTTCACGTGCTTACCAATCAAGGCATCCACTCTTCACAATTAGACAAAATATAAAAACTAATTTGTTGATTGAGAAGAAAATGACCACATGAAAGGATTCAAAGTCCCAATATTATCCCTTGAAATATGTAATGCCTTTTAAGACTAAAATTTGATAAATAGTCTCACCTAAGTTCTTATCCTTTAAAACTAAATAACCCAAAAGATAACCCATATAAGGATATCAAATTCCTTGCCTTATTAGTCCCTGCGCCCTATCAAATGGTCTCACCTAAGTTCTTATCCTTTAAAACTAAATAACCCAAAAGAAAACCCATATAAGGATATCAAATTTCTTGCCTTATTAGTCCTTGCGCCCAAGGGGCTAATAATAATCGTTTTTTAGTTTTGCAATTAGGTGGCACAAAAATCAATGAATTTAAATTGTTTTAACCTAAAGTTTAAGAGGTTCATACAATATAAGTTGGAAATTCATACAATTTTAAGCTCACTTTTCAAATCGACCTCTTAGGCTTCTTTCCGAGGAGAGGCAAAAGAAAGTTTAGCTTATCTTTACTTTAAAGTGCATATTTGTGTTTTAAATTTTTCACATCGAAGTAATGCTAGAAATGAGTCTAGCATTACTTCTTAACATTAAATGTTTGCATGCTCCAATGTATCGTATCTAGTCCATATCCCATGTTGTTAAATGTTTGCATGCTCCAAATGTATAGTCCATATCCCATGTTGATCTCAGGCTGCCACCTATAGCACCATGCAAACCACCATGCCAACATGTTGGTTTTACACAACATCCTCATCCCTTTTCTTTATTCATCTCTTTTATTTCTTCAGGCTATCGCTCCAAATTTCCAGTGTCCATTTCTTTTGATCCCCTGATCCCCGCAAAAGCCTATCCCAAAATCCTCTCCGTTGATCCCCGCAAAGTCCCCAAAATCCTCTCCGTTGATCCCCGCAAAGTCCTGTACATGCAAGAAGGAGGTTAGAACAGACGAAGAATTCCAACAACACACAAATGAAAACACACTAGAAGAAAAAATAATCAGATATAAGTTGTACAATGCTTGCATCCTATTTAAATTGAAATTGTTGATGAATTCTTTATTTCAGAATTGACTATTTGTTAAATTCATTTACTAATATGACTACATTTTAAATATTTAGTTGCAGAGAAAAATCCAGAAATATACAGCTCCTACCTCCTGGCTAAGTGGATCCCACTCATTCAAGGCGTATCTTCTGAAACAGGAGTTATGAAAGAAGTATCTTCTGTTGCGGGGTTGCCATTAGCCATGTTCTTCTTGCCCCACTTCCTGAATGTTGATTTGGTCTAGACATTAGTGTTTTTCCTTTTGGGATTTTGGGATTTTTAATAATAGTATCCCCACAAAATGCCCCCATTGCAGACAGTGATTTCCTCTTCTCGGTAGCCCTGCCTAGAGTTTTAGGGTTGTTGGGAACCAAATTTTCTTCCTCCTTAACCTTGTCCTGTTCAAAACTCGGTGGCTCTGAGACATTGTCATTATACCCGCTTTCTTCGCCCTGCTCCTCTTCTCTTTTCATGCCTTCCCGTTCACTTGGGTCCCGATTTTCCTCGTTCGGGTATTCGAATTCTTCCTCTCCCCCAACACCCACTTGGCCATTCATCCCGTCCCCATACATTACATCTTCGTTCTGCATGTAATGTATAATATCGATTACGACTGTTGCAATAGTTTATACCCTTTATGACTATGGAATAGTCTTATTAGCTAAGTTACTTTGTTTTCGCTTGATCTTCTTCGGCTTCTATCCATCTCGGCCATACTTATCATCGGCTCTCTGTTCCTTCATCAATAGAACCTCCACTTCACGTTGCATTCCTAGCTAGCCCCAACCTTTCACGGGAGTTACTAGAATTTAATAGGACTCCTTCCTCGCCAGAGAGAGATCCGCAGAAAACACAAGAAAGACGCATGCCCTCCTATGTATAAGCGGCTCTGGTCCTCTTTTCTCTGTATAATAACTAGGTTGAGGAAGGAGCCAGTAAAAACTACAATTTCAAAGTCAGTCATTTGCTCATCGTTCTGCCACACCGCGAGTATTAGAGGTAAGACCTTGACTCAGGTATTTTAGCTTTCAGCTTTCCCATCTCTACATCTAGTTTATGTAGATAGATGTTCATCATCACAAGAGAGATGGTTTTTCCCTGTGGGACACCGACCTCCTGGTCAGAAAAGTGCTTCCCTTTCTTATCTTTGATACCCTCTTTGAGGAATCTCCCATCTGTATGACCAGGGTTTAGCCTGAACCCTAACCTTCAGCGAATGAAGGGGAGGAGAGAGGTTCCACGGGATGTCTCCGGCAGAGCCCAGGCCCGTTACAATTGTGAATACGTCTCCTACGGAATCCAGGCCCGTAACGTCTCCTCTAAAGCCCAGTTCACATTGATCGCTTCGCTTGCGGGCGATTGATACGGGTGATTGGCCTCGGATTCCACAGGCACGGGATGGAAGCTCACAATCGACTGCTCGCTATGTGGCGACGTTTGTGTTTTTGCTTTGTGAGGTCCCTGGGATCAGCGGGTGAGCTAAACTACACGCTCTCTCACGAGCAAGCAACATATGGCTCCATGTTAGGTAGGCAAAGCAGCAACTCCTTTCTGGGTGAGACACTCGTTGTATGAGAGATACGCGTGGAACATGATTTCTGATTCACATATGTGAGTTTGTGCATGCATGCTACGTGGAGGGATAAATCGCTTAAAAAAGCTAGAGCTCTACTTCAACTTTGATTATTATGCGAAAGGTGTACACCTATTGACAATGGGCAGATTTAATAGGGGTTTAGTGCTTAATAAGTTTTCTATGGACACGATTAAATATGGCTGGAATATTCTTAGTAGTTACACAAAATAAATGGCTGTGATTTCAATCATT
>ML777433.1:46668-60645 GCA_009831015.1 Picea engelmannii | reverse complement strand
TAAGTGTGTATGTACATTGTCCTGAATATATATATATATATATATATATATATATATATATATATATAGTGTATACCCTGAACGTGCTTATATATATAAGCACTTACCGATACAACACCATCTCTGGCAGAGAGAACAAGTATATATGCCACGAGATGACCCCAGGGCACTTTCTTTCCACGGCTTCTTTGATTGTATCCAAATACTTGAAGTTGTGAATGTCGAAGCTCCTGTCTATCTCTTTCTCCAACATGTTCTTCCTCGTTGAATCCAAACAAAAGGGATGCGTCACGCCACTGCAGTACACTGCAAGTTAAATACAGATACACAATGCATATATGGTAATATATATTTTTAAATAATTTAGTTTAAAATTTTAATATAATTTGTTATTAATATTGTTGTACATATAATTTATTTTATAAATATATTTTTTAAAAATTTAATATAATTTATGTTTGATATATTTAATTTATAATTTATGTTTGATATATTTAATTTATAATTTTTCTTGTTTAAATCATGATATAAATTGTTTTTTTTTTTAATGTTAATTGGATATAGTTAAAAGGTTATTTTCTTTATTTGGATTTGAATCTCATTCGATAATGGAGAAAGTCTGATATGGTATCGCATGACAATGCCAACAACAACATACTCCTTTGTGGATGTTTTGGAGCTCATACGGTTATGGGGTTATGGGTATATAATTAACATTTATAAATGGTGTGTTCACAAGTCTTACATAACAATTTACCATTATCTCTTCTTCTTCACATATATCATTATCATTATTCAGGAAGCATAAATAAAATAAACTCATTTAAAGACTATAATCCATGATGCACATATTTCACATCGACTATAAAATGGAAATATGCATAAGAACATTTATCATTCAAACCAAATGAACGCTAGATATTTTACCATCTATGTTATGCTATTGAAGTCAATGCAATGGAAATTTCCCTCTTTAAAAATCAATGAAACAAAAAATTGATTGTTTAGAATATATATGGATTAATATTATTTTAAATTATCACTGAAATTGACAAAACCACACACTATTGAAGAGGTCATAATTTAGTAAAATTTTCCTTATCTAACTAATAAAATGATGAGATATATATATATAAAATAAAATGATGAGAGATATATGTATAATATTTTTTTATTATTATAATATAATTGTCATTTTTCATTTGGATAAATTTTTATTAATAAACAAAATGACACAAATATTGTGTCAATCATTTATGACAGTTTCTTATGTTGCATAGTGGCCTTGGATTCAGTCCTTGGGCTTATGTTTCAAAACATCCTCACGAAAGAAATAGTGAACCACATTGCTACATCAATTTCAGCGTATTCAAAATCCAACGAAAATAGTCGAACTCAAAAACGATATTCAATATGGGTTTGAATCAGACTCTCCCAGAGATAGAGGATGTAAAACCATACCGAGCGAGAACGAAGACATACTCGGAAATCAGGTAGTTATTTTGCACATGAAAACTTTGAGTGAGCATTAATTGTCAAATAAGGTGGTTATTTTGCACATGAAAACCTCGAGTAAATATTAATGGTCAAATAAGTTAACATAGAAATTGAAAAAAATAAAATAAGAAGCAATGTAGCCTTTTATGAATATATGCAAAACACATCAAAAATCAATTTTCTTCTAAAACCTGAAACCTCTTCTTCAAATCGTAAGCTCTCAACACTCTACATATAAGCATTTTTAGCAAATACTAACCTTTCATGAATAATTTCCAACCACCCTTTTATTTAACTAACTACCTCCTTGGAGACTCCTTTATTGCCCACAACCTTGCCGCAATGATCACATGAAAGAATAATTATTTTCTTTTTTTTGATCATTAGTCTTATGGAATGGATGAAAATAGTACTCATATTGATTTATTTTTTTAAGTTTATGAAATAATATTACTTTGCTTTTGATAATTTAAAGGAGTAACATATATTTAACACACTTTCTTAATGTTATAAAAAAATATACTTTCATCAATTCAAGGCTTATGAATTTCAAAGTTTATGAACATGTTGTGGGAACATGTTGTGGGGAGGATAGGGAGGGTGTGTTTGACTCCGAGTGTCTGTTGCATTCAATTTTGATAGCCTAAACAATGTCAACAATGTCAATGCGAAGCTGGGAACCAAGAATTACTTCAAGTTTCTTACATCGAGTTAATGTCATGGCTTCTTGTTTTGGTGAATATAATCAAGTTGTAAATTGTGATAATTTTAGCCATATTAACCTTGAATGCATGTTTTGCATTTTGCAACTTAAATATTACCATAATATTGTTGGAGAACAAGAATATAGAAACTATATAAAATTGTTTATATATCATTAATACTTTATTATATTCAAATTTTTATCATTAAAAGTGTAAAGAATTATTAAATTATAGTTATTGATAACATTATTTAATTTTTAATTGAATTATTTATTTGATTGAAAATCATTTTATACAAAGAATGTTATCTTAAATATAAATACATATTTAATTGAAGACACATTATAAATTGAACTTGAATATATGCTCTTGGATTCTATAAGAATGATTATCATGACTTAAAATTCATTTAAAGTTTTACATAAAAAAAAAATTAATTAATTCATCTCTTTTTAAGGTTTTCAAATGAGATTGACATGTTCTTTACTGTTTTCAAATGAGATTGACATGTTCTTGCTAATATTCTAGACTTAAACTTTGTCTTTTAAAATGTCAGTTGTTTGGATTGAGTGGTGCATGTATGTGACTTTTAGTCGTATTATAATCTGATGTAAGATGTTAATTGAATTATGATTTAGTGATAGTTGGTTTCATTTATTGAATTTTCTGAAAATTATATAAAATTAACTTTTCTATTGAATAGGTTTTATTTATAGACTTCATTTATTGTACTTTTATTACTTCAACATTCACATTGGCCAATTTAAAGAGTATGTTAGTTAATATATTTATAATTAATAAAGTAATTATCATATACACTTAGATATGATATAAGTGATGTCAAACCGTTCTCAAAAATATATACCTCCCAACCATCCAAGCTACATCTAATGGATATATATATATATATATATATATATATATATATATATAACCTCCCAACTATTTTGGGAGGTTACACACAATTTTGAAAGGTGCACAAATATTAAAAAAATAAATAAATACTTTTACTTCCACTGTTATGAGTAAAATACCACCCATAACAGTTAGTTTTTAAAATTGTCTATGAAAATGAGATGATCGTCGTAAGTAGGAGTGGAGCAGTTTTCACGGACGGTCACAACGATCATAACCGTGACTTTTTTTCACTTGAAAGTATCTTCGCAAACCTGTCAAACCAATTTCACATCAATAATTAATATGAATACTATTATATTGTTCATTGAATTTGTTGGAAATAAATTATGTATGACATTTTGAAAAGTCCAACAGAATGTTTACTCAAATGTGTCTACATAGTTTATATTTAAAAAAAACTCAAATATCATTAAAATTAATTATAAAAATCTATATTATCATATTAATAATAATAATTTATTTTTAAGATAAGGATCAAGTTAAACATTAAATTGGTGTATGAGATTTTATCTATTTGACTAATAAAGTTTACAAAGATATATATATATCTTATTTCTCTAAATTTGAACATATGAACTCTTAAGATTATTGCCCAAAAGATTATTGCCTATATCTTTCAGCGTGTAAAGATTTTCGTCTGTTGCCAGAGCCAGTGAACTTCTTTTATCTTCTAAGTTGGGTTCCTGATCCCAATTATGCAATTTGTTAGATCCATTTGATATGGATTGTGTGCAAACAGGAGCCAATCATGCAATCTGTAAACAGGCAGAGCAGTGAATATTTATAGAAGGTGCAAGAAAAGGACCTGGATTCTTAGATAGTTATCCTCTGATTTACAGGCCTCGAACAAGACGGATGCCTGAAAGTCCACCATAGATGAACTCGATTGCATAAGCATGTGAATCAAAGGAGATTTACCANATCTTCGCAAACCTGTCAAACCAATTTCACATCAATAATTAATATGAATACTATTATATTGTTCATTGAATTTGTTGGAAATAAATTATGTATGACATTTTGAAAAGTCCAACAGAATGTTTACTCAAATGTGTCTACATAGTTTATATTTAAAAAAAACTCAAATATCATTAAAATTAATTATAAAAATCTATATTATCATATTAATAATAATAATTTATTTTTAAGATAAGGATCAAGTTAAACATTAAATTGGTGTATGAGATTTTATCTATTTGACTAATAAAGTTTACAAAGATATATATATATCTTATTTCTCTAAATTTGAACATATGAACTCTTAAGATTATTGCCCAAAAGATTATTGCCTATATCTTTCAGCGTGTAAAGATTTTCGTCTGTTGCCAGAGCCAGTGAACTTCTTTTATCTTCTAAGTTGGGTTCCTGATCCCAATTATGCAATTTGTTAGATCCATTTGATATGGATTGTGTGCAAACAGGAGCCAATCATGCAATCTGTAAACAGGCAGAGCAGTGAATATTTATAGAAGGTGCAAGAAAAGGACCTGGATTCTTAGATAGTTATCCTCTGATTTACAGGCCTCGAACAAGACGGATGCCTGAAAGTCCACCATAGATGAACTCGATTGCATAAGCATGTGAATCAAAGGAGATTTACCATTCTTGCTTAACCATCTCAATAAGCCCCATTTTGCAGCGTCCATAGCCAGGTAACTAGTTTTTACCTCTCCAGTTCCAAGAGAAAGCACCAGACACTTTCCCAAGACCTCCTCTTTATCCTTCAGAGCCTGGGATGCTTGAATCAATGGCCAATATTGAATACGTTCTTTCGCTGGTGGTTTATCGCGAGTGAGAGCTTCTTTGATCAGGCGGTTTATCGCAAGTAACATCTGCAAAATTATTTTCGGACAGCAACAAATGTTAATAAGGTTTATTTTTCCAATTCATTATCTAACGTAGAAATGGTTTGATTGAATCTAACGTTTCTTTGATTGATTTATTTAAAAATGGTTTGATTGATTTAGGTAGAAATGGTTTGATTGAATCTAACGTTTCTGTTTACAATTCAGTATTAGATAGATAGATGTGTAAAAAAAATTTATATTCAATATGTAGTTTTTAATTAAAAAAATATTTTAATGTCCACTTTAACTATTATATATATATCAATTAAATTAAAAGTTAAAAATTTCATATTTCATTTATTTATATATGTGTATATGTAAAGTAATTAAAAGTAAAAAAAAAGGAATATTCATTCTTTAGGTTTTTAGGTAAATATATGTGGTTTTCAGGTCCACAGTTTTGGTAGCATGCTTTATTGTATCCATGGATTCCATGTAATGAATCTTTTAAAAGGCTTAGGATACTCCATTGTAATGGGCATGGAGATGAGTGGTGAAGACTCACTTGGCCGGATTTGATGAAGGGAACCATAAGGGTTTTCCAAGATAAATCGTGGTGTTACGTGCTTTATATTTTTTCTTGTGCCTATTTTATGTTATCAATCTCTCTCTTATTCCTACCAAGTTGTATCAAAGCAAGGTTAGAATGAGTGAATGGTCGTTGTTTGTAGAACAATTGTGCATAGGAAAAGCACCACTTGTTTCAGAATGTGTTGAGGAGAACAATAGCTAGTTGGAACAAAATAGTTCTTTCACAAATTGGAACTTAGTGTGATGTGAGATTAGAAGATCTATGTGTTCATAGATCTGAAGTCAGAGTCTAAATCAAAAGAAAAAACAAAAGCAATGGTGAGAAGAATTGGTAATGAACTTATTTTTTTCTATTGGCTTATGTTTTGGGCACATGATGAGGCTAATATTGATGTTGTTGTACGCATTCAAATGCTTGTTGTACTTGAATTCAGATATATGTGTTTTTTGAAAAGCAAGGGTGCATGATCGGTTGTACTCAACGCCCCAAAGTTTTTTTGGTCCAAGTTGTAAATCCTAGCCTTAGGTAGGTTTTATTCCCCAAGTTTGTGGTAAGCCCTATTATTTAGGCATACATGTAGCACAATAGCACATGGAGTCATCCCTCTCATGCATAGAGAGGATGTAGGATCAAGTTGTGAAATGAACCACTTGGATAGGTACGAGGGTGGTAGGTGTACTCGTATGCTACCTTGATGTTTGGATTAGAGAAGTTAAATCCTTGATTAAGGGGGAATGTGCGAAGTAATCTCAGAATGTGACATGGTTGGGACCAAGTTATGATTAAGAGGGGTAGGACTTCGATAATTACCCCAAGTCAAGTTTAAAGGGGGCATTTGTTGGCACCTAAGGTTGGGAAGAGGTTGTGTGTGGGCCACAAATCAGCATTGTGTGCATGCTAGAGAATATATACTACGTAACACCTTGGTTCAACGTCTGCGCCAACTAAGGATTCACTGCGCGTGCCAACCCATTTTGGACTGTGTGCAAGGACTTAAAGAAATCGCATGCATGCCAGATCAGAAAAGATATTTGGGAATCATTGTGAATGATTTTGTAACAACCCGACTGGTCATGGTCGAGGTTGTGGATGAGCTGGAAAGTTTGTTATGATTGCCACACTCTGTGGAAGATATGGGGGATGCATGCAGATATGTATGGGATGGATTTTGAGTAGGTAAGAGATTTCATTGTTATCTGAGAGATAGACGAGATAGAGCTCGAGCTATGCTTTAGTTTTCACTTCCTACTATGTCTGGTTATGTTATGTATCTTGACAAGAGAGAGGAAATATATCTAAAGCACATGGAACATCTTTGGTTTTTATTGTTAATTCATTTTGAGTAGGCTTTGACCTCTGTGCATGAGAATGATTATGAATACCTTTGAGTTTAATGAATAAAGGATAAATCACAATTATCTTTGTATCTAATGATATATGGATTGAATGTATGATTGTCTTACAATAGCTTGTTTTATATTATCCAACATAGTAGATAGTGGTATTTATGAATGAATGATTATTCCTTAGAATTTTCGTGTTTGTTCTATTCCTTCACATCCTACACAAGATCTATGGTCTCTATTATTCCCATGGCGTCTCAGGTGAGACCTTCTTCAGTCCTTGAAGATTGAATATACCAATGCTTATGGGGTTTTGTTGGTAAATCCTATCGAACCTTGGGTTTGAAACCCCCATTCGAGCCAACAAATTGTTCCATTGTTGTGACCTAAAGGTTTTGTACTACATGTTAAAGGAGGAAAAATATGTCAAAGCCTTCCAAGAAGGAGATACAATCCTTGGATATCTGAGAAGGAGGACAAGTTCATGTGACGAGATACCAAGAACCTACAGATCAACCTCGAACATTATAAAGACAGGTACATCTATACAAATTTACATAGAAATTTCTTTGTTGAGTTCCCTTGTTTATTGTATGAGTGGATAAGGAGGTAGATAGGATCAACTCTACCTTAGGATCCCAAGAATAAATGGTTTGGGACCAGAATATGATCAAAACACTCAGATTTATGGATAATAAGTGGGTCGAAGCTATTGAGTTCTAGTTTGAGCATGTGAAAGAGGGGTACATTGTTGAGTTTGCTATTGAGTGCAACGAGTCCTTCAATAGCGCTGAGAGAAAAATTGTGGCCAACCCTAGTCTAAGGATATTATTGGAAGAAGTTCCTTTGTGGATAAAGATGTTGTTCCTAGAGAAGGGGATAATGTGCATGGAGCCTGATAGAATGTTCGAGTAAACCCTCCTACATAGGGGGGGATGGAAAGAAGGGGGGAAATAGATGCATAATGGATCTAACAGAAGGGATCCAAAAGAAGTTAGATGAGGTGAGAAGAGAATGGACCCAAAAGAAAAAAGGAGTGAAAGAGCTTGGAGATATGCAAGGAGAATCGTGCTAAGGGGGAAAGTCGAGCAGAGGATTGGAGAAAAGGAAGCAAGAGGTAAAAAACGAGTAGTCAAACCCAAGATGAAAAAAAAGGAAACTACACCAAAAGGGTGTGCTGGAGGAAATTTCGTGCCAGAGAGAAGCATAGAAGAAGAAAGGTTTTCAAAGAGACGCGACATTAGGAGTAAGGTATCAAGAGAGGATACCATAAGAAGTTGGAGTAGGGTCGAAGAAGATGAAGTTGGATCCCCTTGGCTAGTGATAGATGTAGCAACATCAGAGGGATATGAGGTACAGAATGATAGCGCCAACGCAATAGAAGATAATGATGGAGCCCTCCGAGAAGGGAAGAGGCCTTAGCAATTGTGAGCAGGATTTCCCGGCTAAAGGTAGGAAGCTCTTTGGGATCCCTCACCAAAGATGATGAGAGAATATCGAGGAATCCTCTCTTTCAGCCACTCCATTTGCACATTTATCATTAAGAAAAAAAAAATGAAGAAAGTGCAAAGGTAAGAGAAGTAGAAGAAGATGCATTAGAAGATACGAGTGAAGGAGAAACTGAAGTAAACAATACTTTGCAAGGAGGAATGTCAGTATTATAAACAATAAGTAGTATTCAGTCAAGAAGACAAGGTATTAGATCGAGTATGTTGAATCAAGATTCAACTCTGAGGCTTCCCACTTTTCATGGAATGGGATAGAGACGATGCACTAGGTGAGTAGATAGAAGTGAACGGGGCATGCACTAGGTGAGTAGATAGAAGTGCAGGGGAAAAGAATTTAAGATGAATGTTGAGCTCGGAAGCCATTACTTGGACGGTGCCATGTTGAACTTGAGATCCGACATGAACATCATAAAGGGAAAATCATAAAAACAACACAAACTCCTCCCAAGTTTGACATCGTCTAGCAAAATAAATTCCTACGTGATGCACAAAGGGCCCTAGAAGAGGATAGAGTGTGAAAAGAGTTGCATCAAAACACGCAAAAGGCATTGGAAGAAGCCCACGTGTGAGAAGAATTATAGTGCATGACATAGCAGGTGGTGGAAGAATCCTGCATGTGTGAGGATCTACAACATGCAACATAGGAGGCAATGGAAGAGGAATATGTGTGCAAAGGACTAGGATGCACGATGCATGAGGAATGACAACTCCATACTACATGTGAGGTGGAATAAGAAAACCAAGTAAGTGAGTTCTTTTGTTGTTGCCTTAATATGTTAAGTGATCCCAAAGATACAAAGAAACCAACCCACATGTTAACGAAAAGTATGGGATAAGAGAATACCACTATGGTTATTTCTACCCCATTTCAAGAACGAGACATGCACTAGGTGAGTATATAGAAGTGAACGGGAAAATAATTTAAGATGAATGTTGAGCTCGAAAGCTATGACCTGGACGATGCCATGTTGAACCTGAGATCCAACATGAACATCTTGCCAAATAAATCATGGGAGTTGATGGTAAAACCACCCTTGGTATGGTCCCCTATTCAATTCAGGCTTTCCAACCAATACATAATCTATCCTATTAGCAGGCTGGAGCAAGTGGAAGTGAACATTGAGGGGGTAAAGACAAAAATAGGCTTCGAGGTAATTGATATTATGGATGAATCATACCCTATCTATCTCTACATGTCATTGATTGGGTATTCGATAAAAATGCAATATTGAACCTAAAGAAACAACATATGTCCTTTGAGATAGACACCTTGTGCATGATTATGTCATTGGATCCAAATAAGGGTGATATATATAACAATCCCATGAATGAAGATGCGTAGAGTGCAATTATAAAAAACATTTATAACATCACAGGGCATAGGGAGGATTATGTCAATCCAATAACCGATGACTAATTGAGCTGGAGGAGTGTTCACTCCTACAACACAGGCTCGAAGGATGCTATGGAATGGTATGCTTCCCTTCCATTCAAAGGCAGAAAATGGTATGATTCCCTTCTATATCACTGAGGAAGACATCAAGCAGGTTGTCACTGAGTAGCTTGAAACATTGTAGCCTACACTTGATGATGACCTAGAACAATTAGAGACCAGGACAAGGAAAGGTAGTGAAATAAAAAGGTATCACAAACCCAGTAGAAGGGGAAAGAACAAATGGCCCTAAAACAACTAGATAAGGCAGTCCAGGGTAAGGGAAAAGGACTCGCGGGTCAGGAAATGCATGAATAATCTACCATAGAATCCAAAAATGCATAAGGGTTTAAGTGGAAGCAGTCACAAATGACACCCGTACATACTTTACCTATAGATAAACCATGATCACTGCTCAACATGAGTCTAAGCCTAGAGTCTAGCGAGCGAGAGAACACACTATTTTTGTCGCAATAGACTGGTATTATGACCATCACAGATGAAATCCCCTTGCACACAATATTGTCTGATCATAATAAAACCAAGGAACTCAATACCAACATTCCAGCGTAGGATCCATCACATAATTGTGTGCCCATCCCAAGCCTTGTCAAGGAACTCAAGGCCAATTTGGTGGTCCAACAATTAATGAATAGAGAGTCATCACAAAAATTTGATGAACTCTGCCATTAGTTGGAAATTGCTCCAAAAACTAAGTCCACCCCTAGGAACAAAGGCTGATAGAGAGCACGACTTGCGCCACTTCACCATGTAGAACTTACCTAGAGAAGAGTGTTGCACTTTAGTCCATTGGAGTCACTACCATCAATCCATCCAAATCTATAGAGCCTCAAATATTACCATATGTTGATCTAGAGTTGGAATAGGTGCCTTCACATGACTTGCAAACCTATATGATCAAAATTATGAATGAACTAGGGGACAAGCACCATGTTAGTACCATATTTGTTCCTGACCGGATTTGAAGGTTAATCATGGTTATAAGGCTGAGATTTAGCAAGTTGAAGGAATAATTCGAGCTTCCAGTGCCTTTGAGTGGTCAAAATTCATTTTATGTCGAAGCATATTGAAGAAATGGTGAGAAATCATACTCTATATGTGCCTAAGGCAAGTTTTTAGCACTCGGGTGCTTATCGAAAGTCCAAAGGGGGCTTGTCGTACATGAAAGGAGACTAAGTCTATTTTCCATGGAGCTTACCACAAGACATCGGCCTAAAATCACAACATTAACAATTTTTCAGACACTGAAAGATCGACGGCTCAAATCTCATTGTGTGCCCACTTTCAAATCAATGGTCGAGATTGTCCCTTTGTCGGAGTCACATTTGGATCCAAGCCTCAAGCACTCTAATGGTGCACCTCCGATGGATGGTCTAGATTTCATCGTGCCATCAACCATGTCTCGAGAGATCAACGATGCAGATTTGATCCACGACCCCAGCGCACCAACTCAACATTACATGTAGTATGCCTATAGGGAATTTGTCAATCCAATCGACGACTTCCACATGGACATGTGAGTCCCACCAAATGCCTAGGTAAATGTCTCAAAATTGGGTGACATGTATTCTACATGTCTACCACATCAGTGTCAGCGTAGACCAATGAGAAGGTGCCACATGTCCAGGGTGACATCAACATAATATTGTTCATGCCTTATCCAACAAAATGGAAAAATGTTTGGAGCCAAGACTCTCTGCCAAAAATAAACATTTTTATTTGGTCCCTAGCACATGGAAAAGTTTTAACAGGCAAAAACATGATGAAAAGAGGTTTCCACAGTCCCTTCAACTTCCCCCTTTGCCAAACTAGTCAAGATACCATCCAACACCTCTTCTGGGATTGCCCCTTTTCTACAACAGCCTGGAACCTGGATTTTGGAGACCTGACACGAAAAATAATATGGCCCTCTCATATAAATCCTTTCTTTTGAAATTGGGAATAATTCTATCAGGTCACCTTTCGGGGAAAACCAATCTTCAAAAGATTGTGGAGGTCTCTCCCCAAGTACATCTGTTGGCAGATCTAGCTAGCAAGAAACAAACAAATCTTCCAGGGAAAAATATCCCTTCTCCAAAGTGTTGTTGGCAAGGCCAAAAATATTCTCTCAAAGGTAATGAACATTAAATCATTGAACACAGAAGATCCGTCCAGCTAGAGTATCCCAAAAAAGGCTTGGATCACAAGTTTTAACCTTCATTCTGGTAAAAAATCTCATTCAGTGCAAAGATCGTGTTGGCAACTTCATACTCTCCATAGCATAGATGATTGGATCCAAAAGCAATGGGCTCATGCACTTTGTTTTGATGTCGCTTCAAAGGGAAACCTATGGTGCAGGGGGGGTTCTCTACGAACCCAGAGAAAAAATAATTTTAAATTACTACTGGAATATCGGGAAAGAAGCCAACAATAAAACAGAGGGTTATGCATTACTCAAAGGCCTCCAACTAGCAAAGACCTTCCAAATTTCCAATCTAAATGTTATAGGAGACTCCCAGACAGTCATAAGGATGATGGTCCAGGGAACAAACCCAAAAAATGTCAGCCTAAAAAAGAATAATTGATCGAATATGAGTAGACTCAAAGTCCCTCAAGCCAACATTCCTTCACATTCCGAGGGAAAAAAACACGACAGCAAAAAAATTGGCGAATGAAGCCATCGGGAAACCTCCTAGAACCTTAGGAGTGGATGGTGTTGAAGCCTTAGCCCCCTTAGCCTAATGTGATACATGCCCAAGAGCCAATGCGCAAAGGTTAAAGGAGGTGCTTAATGGAGCTCCAACGCAAAAGAGTACAGGTGGAGTAGGCACGTGGAACAAGGGGAGTAGGCCACCGACAGTGGGGAATGGTGGAGAAGATGGGTGGCAAGTGTGATTTCGATGTCTCACCGGCCAAGTACAGTCATGGTTAACATTTTATGTGACAACTTCATAATGGTTTCAGGTGGCCAGTTACTCTGTCCATTCGAGATCATGGGAAAACAAGGGATGAAGGCTTTGACACAGATGGATCGTGTGTGCAGCATCCCAGACACGTAGGTGATTTTCCAATGGGGCATTAGGCCCAGACCCAAGCCCGTGGATATGAAGGCCTCAGGTACATCACACCAAGTAGATTATGTAACCTTTATGTTTGGCACGAACTCAGCATTGATCGTTACATGGGGGAATTTTGTCCAGTACTCGTCCTTGCACGGGAAAAGTCTATTTGTGGTTTTGGTAAGCCATTTTCGACCTGTTCTCCTCCTTAAATACTTAGGTTGCGCTTTATCGTTTGTCTATCATAGTTTCTCCTCCCAAAGTTTCTGGGCTCCCCATCGTTACTCCTTGATTCACCCACCACCTCGCCCTCTGCCTTGTCCTTGCTCCGCCCAGACCTTAACCCAGTGGTCTCTGTTGATTTTGGCTCCACCATTCATTTTCTCATTACACAGAAATCCCAATTCGTTGTAGCTTTGCGGCCTCCTTAGCATCTTGGACAATTCTCAGAGGAATCAAAGCGCACCAGAATTAGTACATATGAAAGGTGTCAAGGGCCTTCTTGTTGGCTCTATTCAGTTGGAACCCGAGGAGGAATGTGTGGGTTGCCAAAGGACGTGAATTCAGGTTGATCTACTATCATGATACCACCAGATCTGGGTTAGAGAGGAGGATATCCATAAAAAAACATGTAGGTGTCACTGTGGGCACTATGAGTTCCTGATCACGCTCTTCGGGTTGACTAAATCACCCACAACCTTTCAGTCATGCATGAACCATATCTTCAACAAACCATTGAGGAAATTTTTACTGGCATTCTTTGACGATCTTCTCATATACAACACGATATGGGAGGAACACCTGAAGCATGTGAATGGGATTCTCACCATTATGGAAGGACAATCGCTTTTTTCTAAGGAGGAAAAATGTGAGTTCGGTTTGACAAATATTCTCTATCTAGGGAACATGATCGATGTTGAGGGAGTAAATGATCCGGATTATTTTCGGCACGAAATGAGAGCGGAGATATAATAAAGAAATGCACAGAGATATTGCGTAAATCCAGTAATATAACAGAAATATATCAGAGATGCAACCATAAACACAGAGATACAGTAATACACGATTTCTATTAATGAAAGAAATGTACAGAGACTAAATACAGAGTGAAAGACTCGCTAGAATGGTGGCAGCTTA
>ML777433.1:28182-44565 GCA_009831015.1 Picea engelmannii | reverse complement strand
ATGTGGGCCCCGTTTGGGTAAGTTGGTGCATCAACTTCCCGGGGTCGTAACTTTTGCATACGATCTCCGTTTTAGGCGTGTGATAGCTCGTTGGAAAGGTGTCGTCGAGGAGATTCATTTTGGGGCCTCAATCATGCCTTTGGCTATCATTGAGAACCTTGATCTCAAAAAAACTTCATTTAGACCCTCAAAATGGCCCCGGAAGTTAAAACCTGCTAAAAATAGTAAATTGCCAAAATGGCCAAAAAACTATTTTGAGCCATTTGGAAAAGGTGGGTGGCCCCCGATATCCACCTGGATCAGTAAAGGTGCATCGGGAGAAGATCCAAACCATCTTATATTAGCCCACCCCCAGGACACTCACAGATCTACGAGAATTCTTCGGGATATGTAGTTATTACAAGTGCTTTGTTAAAGGATTTTCACAATTGGCGGTGGCATTAACAAACCTCACCAAGCAAGGGGCATTCCGATGGTCAGAGGATGCATAGGTGGCGCTCAAAAAAATGAAGAGGGTCATGAATACTTTCCCATTATTGGAACTTCTAGATTTTACATAGCCTTTTGTATAGCTTTCGAGGGAAGGAAGCTAAGGGAGCCTGAGAGGCTCTACTCGATCTATGATAAGGAAATTTTTTCCATCATGCATGCATTGGCCAAATTAAAACAATACTTGGTAGGAGGACGCTTCGTGGTTCAGAATGACCACAACAACTTGAGATATTTATTGGAGGAGTGGAACCTGAATGAGAGACAAAAAAAAATGGGTGATTAAGGTATATGCATATGATTTTGACATTGAATATGTTAATGGGAAGAAAAATATAGTTGTTGGCGCCTTATACAGGAGACTTGCATCCTTCTCTATGACGGGGATCTCAATAGTATAGAAATCCATTCTATTGGAGAAATACTCCAAGAATACCTTCTCTTGTGAGATGATGGATGGAATTATCCAGGATGACAAGTACAAGGTAGTAGATGACATCATCTACTACAAAGATATGATCTATATTGTCCCCGAGTCCACACTTAAGGACAATATTTTGAGGGAAGCACATGATGCACCATTGATAGGGCACCAGGTGTATCTGAAAACCTATAGAAAGGTTAGGGAGAGATTCTCATGGAAGGGTCTCAAAGGGAATGTACTTTGTCATACGAGGGAATGCATGAATTTCCAACCTAACAGGTTAGAGTTCACACATCCTGAATATTTTAAATATCAGCAAAATATAATATGACCATATCCAAAAGTATCATATCCATGTTGTCTCAAAAAAAACTGCCTAAATATATGCTTTATATATAAAAGAGAAGCAATGTAAATCGAGCTTAAATGTGGAGTTGTGAATTTTTATCCCTCTCCATCTACATGTATGATAAATCTAGAATTAACATGTATGATAAATCTAGATTTAAGATGAATCTAAGCTAGTTTAGACTACTTTCCATCCATTCTAACCATGCCCCACTTTCTTCTCTGAAATTAATCCATAAAAAAAGTTGTTTTTACTACGGATGAGCCTGTGTTTTGAACACTGACCGCTGCTACGGACTAAAGCATTCAGTGTGGCAGTATATGCTGCGTGGAGTGGCGCATAAGTCCTTGGATCTGAAGCCAACGAGTTATTCACCGCCACCCCACGCAGCATTTACTGCTACTCTGTCAGGGTGCTTATTATTCATCTGACTGTGTGGATGTCAATGTGAAACTTCAATGAAAGCATGCCCACACAGCATTTACTGCTACGTTGTAGGGCAGTTGGGGTGCTTATTATTTATCTGCCTGTGTGGATGTCACTGCGGAACTTTAATGAAACGGAGACTGCATTCAGCATTCACACACACCAAAAAGTAAGTAATAAAAGCTAGTGCACTGTGAGCATGTAGTTATCCTCCATAAGTAACTATGGGTGTGAATTTGTACTAAACAATTTGCTTATTAAAAATGGTCAATATTTATATTTATATTTATTATTGGTTATTTTTGAATGTAGAAATGGATTCAGCATGTTGAATCCATTCCCAGGGTAGTTTGATTTTACAGAAATAATCACTTAAATCTATGAATCTAACAATTTTTTGCTTGATTTCTTGCAAATATTCTCCAAAAAAATATTCATTTCCTAGAATTTTTAGCCTAAAACATTAAAAATATCAATATTTATGTTTATTATTGATCTAAGAGAAAAATAAATTTTTAAAAACTAAATTTTGGTTATATGTTATATGGTTAAAATGGTCTTGTTTTTAATAATGGGTAGAATGTTTTTCTAATAAATAATAAATTTATACATATATAAAGAATTTTGTAAATTTTAACCTTTAATTATGATATGTAAAAGCATGTATTATTTATATGATGTGGTTTATGTGAAGAAAGTTAAGTTACTCCATATTGTGAAAATGTGAAATGCAAGGTCTAACTAGTAATGGCTTAATGGGTTAGGATTATAATGTGGTGTTTATGTCTCTATGATGCACTTATAGTATGTAAAGGAATGCATGGATAAAATATATGATACACTATTCACCAAAAAGGTTACTTGCTTGAAAACGTAATAAGACTACTATGGCAAGTATGTATTTTGCAAATTCTTGGGGGAAAGCATTATTCACTCACTTATAGATCAATTTTTCATTCTCCAATGAGCTTTCATCTCTTGTGTTATGTGCATTTTCCCTTTTTTGGCTCATGAAGGAACTTGTGCTAATTTCATTGTTGTTAAGCGTGTGAATGGCAAGAGAACCCCATGGAATTATTGCTAGTAAGAACTTGTGGAAGTTGAGGACTCACTACTACAAGTGAATGGAAGGTCAATGCGACCACTACAACCTTGGCCCAAGACCTTTCTATACAACAAAAGTAGGTCAACGAGATTGTAGAGGAGCACACATATATTTTTTCACCTACAGAGGTGCCTCTCCACATCCAAGTCAAGCCTTCCATTGACTTGGTTTCCAATGCTCCCTTACCTAACAATACAATCTATAGATGCTCCCTCCCAAAGAATGAGGAAATAAAGTGTCATAACAACGAAGATCATGTAGCTAAATTTGTTGAAAGGATTCCTCACATCTGGCAACGAGTCCATGGCATCTTGCAGAAAGTTGATGCCAAGTACAAGCGACGACATGACTAACATCAGGTTCCACACTAGTTTCAGGTTGGTGATAAGGTATGGTTACATTTGTAGAAAGAGTGCATGTAGGACCCCATTAGAAGCTTCAACCACTTCGACATGGGCCTTATACCATCACCAAGATTGTGGATGATAATTATTTTGATCTAAGTATTCCCCTATTCTTTGGCCTGCATACAGTCTTCAATGTGAAGCTCCTTCGACTATATTTTCCACCTCTACTGAACACCTCAGAGGTAGATAAGCACTTGGCCCCTATTGAACTCAACTCTGATTTCCTTGAGTAGGCTATAGTTGATCGAATCATGGATACACAAATGAAAGGAACCCACCAACAGAACATACATCTCTATCGAGTTATCAAAACATGCAAGTTGCTCACCAGGAGCCAAATTCAATAGAAGTTTTAGCATCTGATGAGGGAACTTGACGCAATGGGGACTCTGGGGGGTCATCTCTATAGGGTATAGGAGGTAGTTTCGACTACTACCACTTCATTGATATTGACAAAACAGTGCCACAAAGTAATCTCTAAGACCAAAAAGTTTAGCCTCTTCATGATCCGGTCAAAAGGTGAACAAAAGGTCACTACAACCACTATAGCCTTGGCCCAAGACATTTCCATACTACAGAAGCAGGTCAACGATATTGTAGAGGAGTGAAAATATATGTTTTCACCTAGAGAGGTGCCTTTGCACTTCCAATTCAAGCCTTCCATTGACTTGGTTCCCAATGCTCCCTTATCTAATAATACAATATATAGATTCTCCCTCCCAGAGAACGAGGAAATAAAGTGTCAAACCAAGGAAGATCATGTAGCCAAATTTGTTGAAAGGATTCCTCACATCCACCAACGAGTTCATGGCATCTTGCATAAATTCGATTCCAAGTACAAGCGATGACATGACCAACATTAGGTTCCACACCAATTTTAGGTTGGTGATAAGGTTTGGTTACATTTGCAGAAAGGGCGCCTTACAGGACCCCATAGGAGGCATCAACCACTTCAATATGGGCCTTACACCATAACCAAGGCTGTAGGTGAGAATTATTTTGAGATAAGTATTCCCTCATTACTTGGTCTGCATCCAGTCTTCAATGTGGAGCTCCTTCGCCCATATTTTCTATCTCTACTGGACATATTAAAGGTAGATAATCAGTTGGCCCTGACTGAACTCAACTCTGAATGCCTTAAGAAGGATATAGTTGACCAAATCATGGATATACAAATGAAAGTAACCCGCCAACATAACATACAACTCTATTGATTCATCAAAGCATGCAAGTGGTTCACTAGGAGCCAAATTCAATAGAATTTTCCCCATCTGATGATGGAACTTGATGCAATGGAGACCATTGCTTCCTAAGGGGGGAGGACTGATCCAAGTGGAAATCGGTGGCTATCCACCTCTTCCACCAAATCACCATGGTAATTGTTTTTTTTTATCATTTTGAATATACAACCATGGCATTTGGAAGGATAATAATAATAATAATAATAATAATAATAAGTGGAGAAAATCCATGTACCTATTTTTTTTTAACCCATGGAATTCACTCATGGTTGTTTTTGTAAACCATGGTATTTTCCCATGGTTTTTGAAAAATAAAACAAATAACAACTAGTTAATGAAAAAACATGACTCCTATGAGGCACTTATAATTACTATATATACGGGCCTCTCATTTGTAAAGGAGATCATTCCATTCATGATGTAGTTCTAAATATTATTCCATTTAATAAAAAGTTTATTTGTTAATATTCTTCCATTTAATAAAAAAAATATTTCTTGCCATATTATTTTCCTTATTTGATTTTGTTGTATTTACTCTATTTTGACACATTTACTCTATTTTGTCACATTACTTACCTATTTTCCATTTCGTTCCTTTTATAATCTGGATCACAGATGGTTATGTAAAAATTAAATTTACTATGGAGTGCCCCAATGGTTAAGAGAGGCATATGGGTACCTCACATATATAATTGGTATAAAAAATGGTTTTGTATGGTTCTCTTGTTGAGGTTTGGGCCTCTCCAAACAATCTTGGAAGAAAGATGTAAAGAATCGAAAATTGTTCTTATTAAAGGAACTAGGAGCCAAAGTACAAAACCCTTACTCTAAGATGTTAGGAGAAAGAAATTGGGATGTTATCTTTAGAAGGAGAATCATTATGCTAATTTATTGCAAGTATTATCAAAATAGAACATATAGTTACAAACATAGTATGGATGTAAGCAAGATTGCATTTTCAAGATAATTGTCAGTACCATATATGATGGCATGAATTAAAAAATGGAAAATTAAAGAATAAGATTTGCTAGATGAACCATTGGTCATTTGTGACTTGGTACAATAAGGTATTAGAGAAGTTGTGGCAAGAACATGGTGGGCAAATGAGATTTTATCTATGTGAAATCACTTACACATAATAACAATGTTGAATGAGGAAAAAATATTTATGCATAAAATCAGTTTACTTTATTTAGGAGAAAATATCTATGAATAAAAAAATTCACTTTATTGATTCAATTTAATTTGTCATGCAAATAAGGAGAAATTGAAAATGAGATGCATGTGGTGGTACACTATCCTATTCATATTTAGTAAGAGAAAAACACTCAATTCAACATCACTATTTGAGTAGGTCACATAGCTAGTTGAGTTTGCCAACAAAAAAATAAGTGGTTACATTAAGAATGCATATTGCATGCTACTACCACATCCTTGAGATATAGGACATCAAATCTGCAAATAAAAATGACTCCAAGTTACCTCGGTGGGCTAGCTCAAGTGGTTGAGTGGTGTGAATTTCAAACAGGAGGTCTTGAGGTTAAGTCCCATGGATTGTTACCTCTATGATGCACTTGATATGGTTTACCTCACTTGGTGTCCCTGTTGGATCAAGTTCTCTAAAACTACTTTGATCTACTTATTCATTGTTAACGTATATCGAGTAAGGAATTGACTTATTTTGCAATAGACCAAGAGGAGGCTAAATTACGTAATAAACAAGTCATAGTTGAACAAGTGAAAAAAATCGAGAAATCTCTTTAAAAAATTCTCTAGAGTTGTAAAGAATACATTGTTCTTATGCACAACTATTTTCCAAAAATTTTAATTTTATATTTTTTTAATTATGAAAGTCACTATATCCTTGAAATTGCAAGGCCATGCATTTTTTTAATTTATAATGTTAATTTTATATTTTTTTAATTATGAAAGTCACTATATCCTTGAAATTGCTAGGCCATATATAATTTTAATTATGAAAATCACTATATCCTTGAAATTGCAAGGTCGTGCATTAGTGCGGGGCATGAGGGTCTTAACATAACCAAACATTTTTTTTTTTTTTTTGTAGATTGTAGATCTCGGTTTATACTAGTGCAACGTATAACCTTTTCTAAAAATGGAATGATAAAAAGTTATAGAAGGGATAAAAAAATGTATGTATTTTAATATTTTGATATATGTTAAGATCAAAATATGTTAAAAATAGTAAACAATATTTTTTTTTAAATTATATATTTGGAATATGCATAGTTGAATCTATATGTGTGTGCAATTTCATCGGCAATAGATTTGTGTAGCCTATACAAAAATAACATGAAAAATAGAGATATTGAGAACCATTTAGAAAAATGGAGGTTTTGGTGTATTTGCAACCCAAACTACTAGGTTTGTCATTCCAAAACTAAATCTAAAGAAACCAAGTGAGAAAACACATATGTTAAAGTTTTCAATCATGCCAAAAAACATTGAATGAAAATAACATGCAGACACTCTAAAGTGCACACACATTTTAGAGCATGTGCATGCACTAATGTGATTAAGCTTACTTTTGCACAAGGAATTTGTCTAGAGGTCTAACACGGTCACATGAGGAAAATAATGGGCCTTATTCCCTCAATGATTCTCGTCAGTCTCAATATCCATGAACAACAGATACTACCCACAAAGATTCTATATTTATAGTGTTGAAATAGTCCTTAACCACCACACAAGAACCTTGCATGGTATCTCTAGCCTACCAGCGGGATACAAGTTCCATGATTAAACAACAACACATGTCTTGAATGAGAATGTGTTTCGGGGTCCATACCACAAATCATTCTTAGGGCCATGGTCAGTGTTATTTAACATTTGAATGGGATAAGAGTGTTATGAGTAGGTTTTTTGCATTGGAAATTGGATTCAATGTATAAACATGGTATGGGGGGAACAAACAATTAAGCCCTAAATGAACCTTATAATGTTCAATCATAATAGCAAGCGTAGGAAAAAACTTGGGCCTTAATCCTTAAACACTGCCTCTCAGGATCAATCATCATGAATAGAGTTATAACCACTATTGATTTTATTCCTTGCCCCAGCACTAGGAAATCAACTCCAAATAAATCACTTATTGAATAAAATCACAATTGAGTAATCAACTAAACATTACAACGAAAGAATAAATAAGGAAACCAAAATCTCTCACACTAGACACAAATATTTTCAAGTAGAAATCCCTAGAAAAACCTCGGAGGTAAAATCAATACTTAGATCCTTTTATTATGGTCAAATGGGGGCTCTAATAACATGGACAATTACCCACTGAGAGAAACACAACTACAGACAAACCTGGAAAATTTTGTATTGTTGTTTGACCCTAGAACAACACTCTTTTCAAGGTCTACACACCTTTCCTTAAAATCACCCACGTATACCCACCTGTTTCCACTGGCCCCCATGTTCACATACATAAACATTGTATGACAACTTGCATACTACAATACCTTTTCCTAGGGCTTCAATCAGTTGAAACCCACTTGGGGTTGTCTCTGATGTCTCTTCTCCTTGACCTATATGATATCTAGATGGAATTCCTTCTCCACCTATCCAAGATCTCCTTGACTCAAATTCCTTCGTGATCCAACCCTCTCTGCATTAACACTTAGATGAAATACTCTTCACCGAATCAAGGAGATATCCCCACTCATACAATGTAAGCAAAAGTCCTTTGATTCTATACTCTCAACCGACTTCACACTAGCAAAAGTCCTTGATAGTTATTTTTGTCTAAAAGTGTCTTCTCCTTTACCCTAGCCTTTCTTTTATAAGATTGATTTATAACCTAACCCTAATCTCCAAATTCATTGACGGTTGAGATTACTTCTCACCTCACTTGAGATCAATGGATAATATTAAATGCTAACTTTTAGCATCTACATAAATCACACAATTAATTAATTAATTAAGGCACTTTACTTTAATTACTTCCTCTAATTAAAGTAAACTCAAGGATAGAAGGCTTCAGATGATTTCCACATTCTAGACATAAGCCAATGTGGAAATATTTTTCCAATGATACATGCATCAACACTCCCTCTTCCCGAGGAAGGTACTTCTACCACCTGGATGTGTCTCTGTCTTCGATACCAGATTTGTTACCATGGTTGCTCTCCAATCCACCTGATTAGATACTCCCTCTAAAATATAAGCTATCCCTTCCATCTCACTCGGACTCATATTCGAATACTTCCCTTTGATCATGCTCCTAGAAGACTCCTGCTCTTGAGAATTTTTCATGATCATCTCAAACCATGACTCCTTAACAGACTTGGAAGGTTGCACCTCCCCACCCGAACCTCAAGGATAACTCCCTCTGAGCTTATCAACCTTCAAAGCTACCTCCTCCTTATTATTTTCTACTCTACTACTTTCCATAATTTTCATAGGATGGCCCTTCAACCTATACAAGTTGTTATCTCTAACTCGGAAAACAATTTCTTTTTCTGAGCTATATCCTCTAGTCTTGATCAGTGTCTGTCCATCCTGGAATTCTACATCAAATCCCCTCTTCTCAATCATTGATACTGAGAGCACACTCCTCCTTATTTATGGAATCCATAGCACATTCGTCACTCTCAACACACCTCCCGACTCCATCCAGAATGGAATTATTCTAGATCCCCTCACCACATGCTTGGTGCCCATACCAATTTCCACATGCATATCTCGATCAGACTCTATGAAGCTCTTGAATATCTCCCATGCTCATGTCATATGACATGTGGCTCCACTATCTGTTAGCCATGAAATAGATTATACGGTTCCTAAGGAAGTCTAGGAAACAAGTAAGAACTCTATCATTTCAAACTTCTTGCAAAACTCATCCATTTGAGTCTTTTTTGATGCAACTACCTCTGGTTTCATTTCGTTCCCACCCTTTTTCCTATTCATACATTTACCTGCATAATTCCCAAACTTGTGACATGCAAATCACTTGAATTATCTCATGTCCTTCTTCTTTTCGTCTTGAGAGGTAGACTCTCCACTGGAAAACTTCTTGAACTTTCCCTTATTTTCCCGGTTGACAAGAGAAAGGTTCTCATCATCATTCTTGTGTGAACCTCCATTCAGATATTCATCTTGAATCACTTCCTGAATGAATTCATCCCACAACCTTCACCAATCAGGGATCTTCTCTCGTACCATGATTCCTTTGATGAACAGTGTCCACTTCTTCATGAAGCCTTTGAGTGTCATCCTCACCAACTCTGAATCATCCATTGCTTCCCCGATTGCATCCAATTCATCTCAAACCTGTTGAATATGGGTGAGATAAGTTGTCTTCGTTTTTTATCCTATCATGTTTGTTTCTTTGTGCTTCTCTCTTAGTACCATTTTGCGATTCTCATTCTTACTCTAAAATAAACCCTTCACATCCTTTGTAACATACCCAGCCACCCAAAGGATGGCCATGCTACTTCAAAATTTTCATTTCAAAACCGATTTCGAATATATGATAAAACTTAATTAATTAAGAAACATGAAAGACCCACATGCATTCATAAAGATGTATGCTACAACATAAAATAATGTTTAAAAATTCCATGCACAACAATGACCAACAACCATGCACATTAAAGATACATATCTCAGAGATATTAATTAATACACAACGGAAATAAAAATATACAAGCATAGAAACACATGACAGAAAGCACTTGTCTTTCACAAAATTATTCACCAATTGGATGCAGACCAAGGAATTACCTCAATGAATTTAAAATCGGCTACTCTTTTTAATCTAGCCAAATCTACTTCAACATTTCATAGTCTTTCTACAGAATAAATGTAGTATTGATTCTCCATCTGCAACTTAATAAGGGAATAGATTGACTTAGTATTTCCCATTGATTCCAAAGTTTTCTTCGACAATATGTTGACGTCGGAACCTAGATCCAATATGACATCTCTGATATCATAATCATCGATATGAGTATTCAACTTGAACTCTCTTCCAGTCCTCCTTTTTCTCTATTGAACCCTACTTGCCTTATTTTTTGGGAGGTTGGCGACAATAAATTACTCAGGGTTTCCTTTAGCTCCCAAGGCCACTTGGATTGTGTTTTGAAACTTCCCAGTAAGTTTTTCATCATCCAAAATATTAGAAAATATATGAAGCCAAAGATCAACGACCTTCTATGAATTATGTGAGGATTTCATCTAAGATGGAGATTCTCTAACGACTCATGGTTTATAAGGGTTCTTTCTAGAAATTGTTTCCACAAATAATGGTCTATAAGGAATAGGAATATTTCTAAACATTTCTAATGCGCAGTTAAATAATTCCTTCTTCCTTGTAGGATCATACTTGGTATCTTTTGGCACAACCTTACAAATGTTTATTTCATGTGGACTTTCTGCATCAACACAAGTATTTGTTCCTCCTCTGGTTATGATATTAATATTAGGCCCATCTCTTTCGGCCATGGTTCTAGGTTCAAACTATTTTAGGTTTTCTTCTCTCTACCTGGCCCAATATTCCAATTTATCAATCATATCTTAACAATCTTCAGTAGCTTGAGTTGTTTTCCTGCAGTGTGCACACCAGGGTCATCTTGGAAGTGGACAATCTCTCGCGAAGTTTCCTTAATCATCATAATTGTAACATTCGGCTAGTCCTCTTCCACCAGTTCATCCACTTCAGAATCCACCTCCAACCCCACAACCCCTTCTAGGTCCTTGAGGTCCTTCATTGACCTTAAATGCAGATCGATCTAATCTATTTTCAAGTGCATCTAGATCTCAACACTAATTGTTGTTATGAGAGGGTGAACCAAAAAATCACAATACATGGTATTTGGCATAAGTGTGTAGTTCTGCAAAATGGGACAATGTCTTGGTGAATGTCCATGGACCATGACTTCGAAAAATATCACAATACTCATTGCTTTGACCCTTTTGAGTATTAAAAAAGGCATGATATTGGATAGTCCCATGAAATGACATTGTAACAACAACTTACACAACTCCTTCCACTGGTCCAACTGGTGGAGGAAATGTTGCTGTACCAGAGGGCCCTTTACCCCTCAATCTCAGGCATTCATTTACAACATGACCTTCCATGTAAAAACTCGTACACCAGACTTCCGATCGACCTACTTTAGGAAGGGTCAACTCCTAAATTTTCTCAGTTAACGGAGAGATTTGGACTTGTAGTTGTGCAATATTAGTGTCTTCCATAAGTATCATAATTATTAAGCTCTCTAGATACCTTTCCATAGCCTCAATATTCATGGCTTGTTCTAATGCTTCTCCAGAGGTAGCTATTATTTGTTGAGTAAAAGGGATACGGGTCAAAGGTAACACTCCCTAAATAAACCACTCTCTCTAATGATCCTCATGAATAGGGTTTGATAATTTCCCTATCGCATCCTTAAATATATTATTGTACTCCCATGCAAACTCACCATCTCTTTGCTCTATCTCCCACAACTCAAAGAGACCCTATTTCTCTGACTATGGTAACCAAAATTTTGCTAGAAATGTTTTCTTCACCTGAGCGAGTGTGAAGGCTTTCCCCTAAGATCCTGTCTCTATTTTCTTCATGTACCACTTGAGAGCCCCACCTCTCAGGGTAGTATGGAACTCAACTAGCTTGCTTGCATCTATATTTCCATGAGACTTCCAGATGGCTTCATATAGAAACCAATGTCGTTCCACATATTCATCACCTTTACCCCAAAATTCATGGTATCAGGTGAGAGATCCTACATGTTGATTCTCTATCGAGGGATTTGGAGGAACTATTAAAATGAACCCTGAAGGTCCTAGTTGTGATATAACTGAAGGAATTTCCACACTTCCATTACTACCACTACTCAAACTTATTGAACTTGAAAGGTTAGAAATAATAGAATTGACAGAAGGATTTGTTGTATAAATTACCAGATTGGTTGATGGCACTGGGCACGTGGGTGATTCAGGGCTAGTTCTTTTTCCTCTGGAACAAAGATCTTTGATTTGGGGGGGTCTCGTTTTGTTTCAGTGTTGGATGTACTTATTGATCCAATCTAACATCCTTTGGTGTTACAAGTTATTATTCTCCCACAACTTCCTCTAGGGTATTGGTTGAGTATTCTTCTTCAGTGGTGGCGTCTATGCTTATTTTTTCATCTGTCTCCTCTAAAATTCATCCCTCTGGCCTACTTCCTCTAGATTCGTCACCTCTCTCACCAAATATATCCTTCAGCCATCAAATTTCCAACCTTCCATGTCTCTGCAACTCCCACAACTCTTCTAAATTCTTCTATGACTACTCTCAAAGTTAATCTCCTTATGTGACTGATCAAACCTCCTATTACATTTCTCATTTGTTCTCGCCACCTCTTCTCAAGAATAATATCCCTCCTCTAATCTTGTTCATTCTGTTCACTTCTTTTTTTTCCTTGACGAGCCCCCATATCTCCAAAACATATTCCTTGACCTAACTTATGAACCCTCTTATAAATCACCCTCCCGCGAGCGTAGGAGTTTACACTGCCATATCAACTAAAGGAACATGAAAAATTCTTTCTTCTATTAATAAAACCTTGATCCACAAAGGTACTTTCCACAACAGTCTTCCTTTGGATCCTTCTCTAAATATTTCTTTAGCCTTTGAGAAGGATTGATGATTCTCTACAATGAACTTGATAATATAACCCTCAAGAACAATTTGCACCCAAAAGTCTATAGCTCATGAGATCTAATGATCTAACTGGTGAAGATCGCCTAAAATTTCAACAATCTGGTTGAATCACTTTTTTACCTGATCTTTGTATTCTGGGGCTTCTTTCATCCCATCTAACCACTAGAATGCCTCTTCATAGAACCTAATCCAAAATATTTTGTATTGATCACTAGAAGGTTTTGAATAGAAAACAATGCTTTTTACAACCCTAAATATTTTGTGTCGCAACTTCGCTTCCTACTCTGTGAATGTTTCACACCTTATTTCCCACCAATTCTCAACATCATATTTGTAAATCCAATAAGGAATACTCTAGAAACTCACTTTAAATCTCGATCTTGGCAAGAGAACCATTTGTTGGTGCAAGATCGAGACCAGGGTTCTCGAAGGTTACCAACAAAAGGCACCACTGTAGTCTAGGTACAATGGAATATCCAACCTTCCGCGAGGAAAGGAGGTGTCACCCAAAGTGTAGCCAATATGTGTAAGATGAGGTGAGTTAAGGAGAACGTGACATCGGGTCTAATTTAGCACCTTTTAGATTCATATATTAATACATAAATATGCACAATGACAATGATCAAGTATGGAATAGACACAAATTAAATATTTTATGCAACACAATCATGGATCATTGCACATCATAAAAGACTAAAGAAAAATAATTTTTAGGGCCCAAAACATTCTATTATATCATATGCATCACTATTGACTGTCATACTATAAAGATATTTCTCATGCAATAGAATGCGTGATGAGATATAGCACCGAACACCCATTACAAAATCAACCTTTAGTGCACAAGAACAATAGTACCTACAAGGGCAATTAAATATGATATCATGAATATGAAAACTCAATCCTAACTCTAATGACAGTAATGACAATATATATCTCATGCATGCTCATTTATCAACCCAATACTACTAACTAACTTTCCTTTGTTAGAATGCCTTCTCCTTTATACTTTTCCCTTTGCCTTTTTTGATTCATTCTTCCACTATCTTCTCAGATTTCCATTGGTATCCAATGCTTTCTCTTATTTTCCAAATGTGCATGAAATTTTTTATTTCTCTTCTGATTTTACACTTTTGCTTAGCCCAAAATATATATAATTGTTTGCATTTCTTTGAATATTTTCGCTGACATGCGATCTTATCGCAAAACTTCCACATTTCAAAAAATGAACGGCCCAACAACATTCTTGAAAATTTTGAATGTCTGAATTCCATATATGACGTTAAATACCCACCATGTGTCATGACACATACACCAATGAAAACATGATACATGGTTACTGAATCAACAATGGTAATGTGGAAATATCTTATGCACATGCTCTCATAGGGAAATGAGCCCATCCAATGGTTTAGACGATAAACATTTGTTCCAATCAATGACCTAGATCCACATAGGTTTCTAAACTGGATGATGGTTAACATATTTTACCAAACCCCAATAGATTTGATGATCGATATCAACTGCTAATTGACAGATCACATTCTTTCAGGTTTAATCCTTTTAGGTGTCATGTTATCTCGCCTCATGGTATTTTCCGAAACCCTCAGTCTAATAGGTTTGCAGACTCCCACCTTCGAGCATAACCTTATGTTTCACCTCATATATTTCTACAAAGATCCTTTCAATGAATCTTTCCCTGCAATATTCGATGACTGAGATCTAAATGATTTGACGACCCATGACATTTTTCAGAACAAAGGTGCACAATCATTAATAGGTCCCTTTCAACCCACTCCATTTTCATGTCAACACTTGTCACCTTCTCATGACATTTATGCCCACCATTTGGAACAACATCTCACTGATGATTTCATCCACAAATGCCCCAACCTCTCTAGTTGAAATGATTGTAAAAGGGTGGATTGGAACCTCACTATGGAACCCTGCAAATCCAACATTTGAGATCTAGGGAAAATTTATGTGACACTTATTTGAAACGTCGGATGTCCAATATTATGGATATGGCTTCACCACACCTGTAAACACAGAGATAAGATGCTAAACTTCACTGGTAAAATTTTAACCATCCAGTCATCTAAGATTTTGTTAAGGGCCCAATTAAATAAAAAGGTCATATTTTGTATCTCTAGATATCCCTGATGTAATGCATCCAGATATTCAGAACCCTTGGTATTGTCATTTGTTTCATAAGAAAAAAATATGGATTTAAGGCTCTCTCCCTCCGGGTTTTCTCCTTATACACAACATGAAGGGACTATAACAGGTAAAGATGAGCACAAAGGCTAAGGGGCCCTAAAATTTAAGGCCAGTTTCCCCCTCTAGGCTACAATAAGGTGCTAGTTTATCTATCATCCCATACCAATTGAGAATAAGGAATCATAATTAAGCACAAAGTAAGGAAAAACACACATTAGTCATCTCCTTTGGCTAGTAGACTATATTTCCACATGAATTCCAAAGAATTCCTTAGGAATTAGGATCTAATCCATTGGGTATTTACAATATACCATGAAAGGAGAAATATCTAGAGAGTAAAATTACCAAACATTATAGGAATACAGAGCACAATTTCCTTCCATTCCTTTCAAAATTCAGAAAGATAAGAACTAGTAAGTAAGTGCAATGCATCTAGAAAAACACTAGCTTATGTGTTCATTTCATCTCTTTCTCATATTTGCTCAGAAACCATGCAATTTCATTGAGTTATACAAGCACAATAACTTTTAAGATTGAGAATATTATGATCATACAAATTCATAAATTGTAAAAGAACATAGAAAAGTCTCAAAACATAAAGTGATCACATCAAGAGATTTATCTGTAATAAGTTGTTTCCCATCCATCTAACTAAGGGGAAAGTATTTTCCACCCAACCGTAGGATTTTCTATACTTAAATTTCTATGGTAGGCCACCCTCGTGCCAAGCCATGATACCACCAAGGAACTTAGGTTTCTCTCAAGAAAAATCAAGTGATGGTCACCTTCCTTCAGAGGTAACCAATGGAAGAAACCTATGTTCCTACCAGACCTAGGGCCTCCACGAATCTCTTAGATACCTTCCCAACTAGATTAAATTGCACAAGGGATTCCCTTCATTGCCTTTGTAGTACCTCAACACCCTCCCTTATCAGTTCCAATTCATATCCCAACATGCATCAAATTCGCAACCCTCCTATTATTAGGTCATTTTTTGGGGGTTTTCTCTTCCTAATATTCAGAACAACTCTCTCTCTCTCTCTCTCTCTCT
>ML777433.1:9417-21247 GCA_009831015.1 Picea engelmannii | reverse complement strand
AGCTATTAGGTGCTTGGACTTCTCTTGTTTTAGTGAGCCGCCACACCGAGGACTTGTTACTCCTTGGCGACTCAAAGCTCACGATTGACTGGTTGAATGGACTGGCAGACTTTCGTGTGGCAGCCCTCTCCTGCTGGAAAGACGGGACAAAAGATACATCTCTTCTTTTCAGGAAGCTTACCTGCCAGCATATTTTCCGAGAGGAAATCTCAGATGCTGATTTCCTCTCCAAAAAATCCCTGCTCCTCCCTCCGAACCAAATTTGTTTTTCATATTGGGAGGATGGCAACGAGGGACTTACATATAAGATCAAGCTTTGAATTATTTCTGAATTCAATTACTCACTGCCAGCCTTGACAGCTCCTCGGCCGAGACATCCGATTACTAGTATAGAAGTGAACTCTGTTATAAATTACTGGAAGTCTTGACAGTTGTCTGGTATTTTCTGGCAGTGTTGACAGCTCTTAGGCAGAGATCAGCCACCTGATTGCTAGTTTAGAGTCAAATTCTGCAGTTAAATATATCGCTAGCAGTCTGGACAACTGTCTGGCAATCATATTGCAGATCGTGAGCTAGAATTCACTTTGAATGTAAACTATTGCTGGTTTATGGAACCTAGCTTGTAGTTGTTTCTTCCTGGTTCATTGTGGCTGTATGGAACTAGACTTTTGTAAATTATTATATTCTGTTTGAATATATAGAGCAATTTTTTTTCACGTGGAAAAAAAAAGAAAAATTATTTTCTTTTTATTTAAATTACAATTTTTTAGATATAATTTTTATAGTTTTTGGTTTATAAGAAAAAAAAAAACTTAATTCATATTTTTTTCATAATTTGGAAAAAAATTAAATAAATTTTAAAATATTTTATATTGGACATATTAAAATCAAAAGCAATATATCCAATGTTGTACGAGAACCGTTCTAGGCATTTTCATCATCTAGTTTTCAAGCTCCCTAAGTTCCGAGAGCTTGGGAACTAGTTGAGAATGTCCCCAATTGACTGGGAACTCTTTTAGGAACTTGGGAGCTTCAACATTAAAGAAATGGGTTCCTAAAAGAAGAGTTTTAAATTAGAATTATATTAAATGTAAATATATTTATTCCTTTATTACAAATACATAATTTCTTAGAAATATTTTCATTATATTTATTCAAAATATCACTATAAAACTAAGACTAAACTACATGTAAATATTATTTTCAAAAATTACTAAAGTAAAAAAACTTAATAATACTCACTTTATAGTTGTGGATATGAAAAACGTTTAATGCATTTATGTTTTCCTTCAAGCCCAAACTAAACATGAAAGTCTAATAAATCAATACCCTATCCACGACAAGCATTTGCTCCACTTTGTAGTTGATATCAACCAACCATTTCATTGACTTTTATTGTATTTTCGTAGTACTATTTTGTTTTTTTAATAAAAAAAGAATAATGCTTCAAATTTACAAAGATGTTTAAAATTTATATATATAAAGTTTAATTTTAAAAAGATGTTAAAATTGTATATATGTATTTTCAATTTTGTTTCTCATTTTCTAATGGAATATTTGTGGATATTAAAGTTTCATTATTGTGTTAAATATATTGATATAATTATTAGCACAAACTGAATTAGTAATTTTAATATTGTAGTTGTTGCAATAGGAGAAATATTGTCCTCTATTCAACTTCAATTTTATTGAAATAAGATTTAAAATGTATCAATATCTCTATACATTGTAATCTAAAATATTTTTTATATATTGTAAATATATATTATTTATGCTCCCAAATTCAAGTTTCCTGTAAATTGAGGGAAACTTCTACTCATTACGGACACAATTTTCATGCCACTAAAAAGGAATATAACAATTAAAGTATCAATGTAGTAACTTATATATATATATATATATATATATATATATATATATATATATATAACATTATTAAAATAAAAAAATTAAAGAATAAATCTCAATTTCATGGATACTATAGCCAACTCCCTCATGGTGTTCACATGGTTTCTCTGAGAAGATTATGAATGCATTAAATGACAATGGTCCACCTACTTGTACTAATTGGACATGGATATTGTTGACATCACACTCAGAGGATTATGAATGCACTAAATGACAATGGTCCACCTACTTATACTAATTGGACATGGATACCGTTGACATCACACTCAGAGGATTATGATTGCACTAAATGACAATGGTCCACCTACTTGTACTAATTGGACATGGATATTGTTGACATCACACAGCTTTGAGCTACCTCCTTCACATGGATTCATTGCAAGGATTATGAATGCAATAATGAAAATGAATACTATAGACAACTCCCTCATAGTGTTCACATGGCTTTACTAAGAGGATTATGAATGCATTAAATGATAATGGTCCACCTACTTGCACTAAGCGCAATAGATTTTCCTTATCCAAATTTTTTTTCATGGTCGAGTTAGGTCGAGGACTCCTAGTCTATCTCCAATGCCTCAATCAATGGCCCAGATCTATTGATGTATTGTGTTTCAGGTTCCATACCACAAATCATTATTAGGGCCATGGTTAGTGTTATTTAGCATTTGAATGGGATAAGAGTGTTATCAGTAGGTTTTTTGCATTGGAAATTGGATTCAATGTATAAACATGGTATGGGGGGAACAAACAATTAAGCCCTAAATGAACCTTATAATGTTCAATCACTATAGTAAGGGTAGGAAAAAACTTGGGCCTTAGTCCTTAAACACTACCTCTCGGGATCAATCATCATGAATAGAGTTATAACCACTGTTGATTTTACTCCTTGACCCAGCACTGGGAAATCAACTCCAAATAAATCACTTATTGAATAAAATCACAATTGAGTAATCAACTAAACATTACAACGAAAGAATAAATAAGGAAACCAAAATCTCTCACACTATACACAAATATTTTCATGTAGAAATCCCTAGAAAAACCTCGGAGGTAAAATCAATACTTAGATCCTTTTATTATGGTCAAATCGGGGCTCTAATAACATGGACAATTACCCACTGAGAGAAACACAACTACAAACAAACCTGGCAAAGTTTGTATTGTTGTATGACCCTAGAATAACACTCTTTTCAAGGTCTACACACCTTTCCTTAAAATCACCCACGTATACCCGCATGTCTCCACTAGCCCCCATGTTCACATACATAAACATTGAATGACAACTTGCGTACTGCACTACCTTTTCCTAGGGCTTCAATCAGCTGAAACACACTTGCGGTTGTCTCTGATGTCTCTTCTCCTTGACCTATATGATATCTAGATGGAATTCCTTCTCCACCTATCCAAGATCTCCTTGACTCAAATTCCTTCGTGATCCAACCCTCTCTGCATTAACACTTGGATGAAATAATCTTCACCGAATCAAGGAGATATCCCCACTCATACAATGTAAGCAAAAGTCCATTGACTCTACACTCTCAACCGACTTCACACTAGCAAAATTCCTTGATAGTTATTTTTGTCTAAAAGTGTCTTCTCCTTTACCCTAGCCTTTCTTTTATAAGATTGGTTTATAGCATAACCCTAATCTCCAAATTCATTGACGGTTGAGATTACTTCTCACCTCACTTGAGATCAATGGATAATATTAAATGCTAACTTTTAGCATCTACGTAAATAACACAATTAATTAATTAATTAAGGAACTTTACTTTAATCACTTCCTCTAATTAAAGTAAACTCAAGGATAGAAGGCTTCGGATCATTTCCACATTCTAGACATAAGCCAATGTGGAAATATTTTTCCAATGATACATGCATCAACACTCCCTCTTACCGAGGAAGGTACTTCTACCACCTGGATGTGTCTCTGTCTTCGATACCAGATTTGTTACCATGGTTGTTCTCCAATCCACTTGATTAGATACTCCCTCTAAAATATAAGCTATCCCTTCCATCTCGCTCGGACTCATATTTGAATACTTCCCTTTGATCATGCTCCTAGAAGACTCCTTCTCTTGAGAATTTTTCATGATCATCTCAAACCACGACTCCTTGATAGACTTGGAAGGCTGCACCTCCCCACCCAAACCTGAAGGATAACTCCCTCTAAGCTTATCAACCTTCAAAGCTACCTGCTCCTTATTATTTTCTACTCTACTACTTTCCATAATTTGCATAGGATCGCCCTTCAACCTATACAAGTTGTTATCTCTAACTCCAAAAACAATTTCTTTTTCTGAGCTATATCCTCTAAACTTGATCAGTGTCTGTCCATCCTGGAATTCTACGTCAAATCCTTTCTTCTCAATCATTGATACCGAGAGCACACTCCTCCTCATTTATGGAATCCATAGCACATTCGTCACTCTCAACACACCTCCTGACTCCATCCAGAATGGAATTATTCTAGATCCCCTCACCACATGCTTGGTGCCCATACCAATTTCCACATGCATATCTCGATCAGACTCTATGAAGCTCTCAAATATCGCCCATGCTCATGTCATATGACATGTGGCTCCACTATCTGTTAGCCATGAAATAGATTATACGGTTCCTAAGGAAGTCTAGGAAACAAGTAAGAACTCTATCATTTCAAACTTCTTGCAAAACTCATCCATTTGAGTCTTTGTTGATGCAACTACCTCTGGTTTCATTTCGTTCCCACCCTTATTCCTATTGATACATTTACTTGCATAATTCCCAAACTTGTGACATGCAAAGCACTTGAATTATCTCATGTCCTTCTTCTTTTCGTCTTGAGAGGTAGACTCTCCACTAGAAAACTTCTTGAACTTTCCCTTCTTTTCCCAGTTGACAAGAGAAAGGTTCTCATCATCATTCTTGTGTGAACCTCCATTCAGATATTCATCTTGAATCTCTTCCTGAATGAAGTCATCCTACAACCTTCACCAATCAAGGATCTTCTCTTGTACCATGATTCCTTTGATGAACAATGTCCACTTCTTTATGAAGCCTTTGAGTGTCATCCTCACCAACTCTGAATCATCCATTGCCTCCCCGATTGCATCCAGTTCATCTCGAACCTGTTGAATCTGGGTGAGATAAGTTGTCTTCGTTTTTTATCCTATCATGTTTGTTTCTTTGTGCTTCTCTCTTAGTACCATTTTGCGATTCTCATTCTTACTCTGAAATAAACCCTTCACACCCTTTGTAACATACCCATCCACCCAAAGGATGGCCATGCTACTTCAAAATTTTCATTTCAAAACCGATTTCGAATATATGATAAAACTTAATTAATTAAGAAACATGAAAGACTCACATGCATTAATAAATATTTATGTTACAACATAAAATAATGTTTAAAAATTCCATGCACAACAATAACCAACAACCATGCACATTAAAGATACATATCTCAGAGATATTAATTAATACACAACGAAAATAAAAATATACAAGCATAGAAACACATGACAGAAAGCACTTATCTTTCGAAAAAATATTCACCAACTGGATGCAGACCAAGGACGTTCCACCCAAACACAGAAATTGTTGTTCCAAGTTTCAATAGCAATGTCACTTCCGATCTAGGACTATGAATCCACAATGATGGTTCCAGGGTGTCACTCAACTTCCCAAACTAGTCAGCACTCAATCTCTCACAGGTTTCTCAACACACAACAATCCAAAGTACACCAACTCTCTTCTCTCCATCCTGCACAACCAAAGAGAAAGAATCCCCTTCTCTACCACAAAGTCCCTCAGGATATGGGTCCTTCTCTCCCATTACCTCAATGAATTTAAAATTGGCTACTCTTTTTAATCTAGCCAAATCTACTTCAACATTTCATAGTCTTTCTACAGGATAAATCTAGTATTGATTCTCCATCTGCAACTTAATAAGGGAATAGATTGACTTAGTATTTCCCATTGATTCCAAAGTTTTCTTCAACAATATGTTGACGTCAGAACCTAGATCCAATATGACATCTCTGATATCGTAATCATCGATATCAGTATTCAACTTGAACTCTCTTCCAGTCCTCCTTTTTCTCTGTTGAACCCTACTTGCCTTATTTTTTGGGAGGTTAGCGACAAAAAATTACTCAGGGTTTCCTTTAGCTCCCAAGGCCACTTGGATTGTGTTTTGAAACTTCCCAGTAAGTTTTTCATCATCCAAAATATTAGAAAATATATGAAGCCAAAGATCAATGACCTTCTACGAAGTATCTGAGACTTTCATCTAAGATGGAGATTCTCTAATGACTCATGGTTGATATGGGTTCTTTTTAGAAATTGTTTCCACAAATAATGGTCTATAAGGACTAGGAATATTTCTAAACATTTCTAATGCGCAGTTAAATAATTCCTTCTTCCTTGTAGGATCATACTTGGTATCTTTTGGCACAACCTTGCAAATGTTTATTTCATGTGGACTTTCTGCATCGACACAAGTATTTGTTCCTCCTCTGGTTATGATATTAATATTAGGCCCATCTCTTTCGGCCATGGTTCTAGGTTCAAAATATTTTAGGTTTTCTTCTCTCTACCTGGCCCAATATTCCAATTTATCAATCATATCTAAACAATCTCCAGTAGCTTGAGTTGTTTTTCTGCAGTGTGCACACCAGGGTCATCTTGGAAGTGGACAATCTCTCGTGAAGTTTCCTTACTCATCATAATTGTAACATTGGGCTAGTCCTCTTCCCCCAGTTCATCCACCTCAAAATCCACCTCCAACCCCATGACCCCTTCTAGGTCCTTGAGGTCCTTCATTGACCTTAAATGCAAATCGATCTAATCTATTTTCAAGTGCATCTAGATCTCAACACTAATTGTTGTTATGAGAGGGTGAACCAAAAAATCACAATACATGGTATTTGGCATAAGTGTGTAGTTCTGCAAAACGGGACAATGTCTTGGTGAATGTCCATGACTTCGAAAAATATCACAATACTCATTGCTTTAACCCTTTTGAGTATGAAAAAAGGCATGATATTGGATAGTCCCATGAAATGCCATTGTAACAACAACTTACCCAACTCCTTCCGTTGGTCCAACTGGTGGAGGAAATGTTGGTGTACCAGAGGGACCTTTACCCCTCAATCTCAGGCATTCATTTACAACATGACCTTCCATGTAAAAAATCGTACACCAGACTTCCGATCGACCTACTTTAAGAAGGGTCAACTCCTAAATTTTCTCAGTTAACGAAGAGATGTGGACTTGTAGTTGTGCAATATTAGCATCTTCCATAATTATCATAATTATTAAGCTCCCTAGATACCCTGTCATAGCCTCAATATTCATGGCTTGTTCTAATGCTTCTCCAGAGGTAGCTATTATTTGTTGAGTAAAAGGGATACGGGTCAAAGGTAAAACTCCCTAAATAAACCACTCTCTCTAATGATCCTCGTGAATATGGTTTGATAATTTCCTTATCGCATCCTTAAATCTATTATTGTACTCCCATGCAGACTCACCATCTCTCTGCTCTATCTCCCACAACACAAAGAGAGCTTATTTCTCTAACTACGGTAACCAAAATTTTGCTAGAAACGTTTTCTTCACCTGAGTTAGTGTGAAGGCTTTCCCCTGAGATCCTGTCTCTATTTTCTTCATGTACCACTTGAGAGCCCCACCTCTCAAGGTAGTATGGAACTCAACTAGCTTGCTTGCATCTATATTTCCATGAGACTTCCAGATGGCTTCATATAGAAACCAATGTCGTTCCACATCCTCATCACCTTTACCCCAAAATTCATGGTATCAGGTGAGAGATCCTGCATGTTGATTCTCTATCGATGGATTTGGAGGAACTATTAAAATGAACCCTCAAGGTCCTAGTTGCGATATAACTGAAGGAATTTCCTCACTTCCATTACTACCACTACTCAAACTTATTGAACTTGAAAGGTTAGAAATAATAGAATTGACAAAAGGATTTGTTGTAGAAATTACCAGATTGGTTGATGGCACTGGGCACGTGGGTGATTCAGGGCTGGTTCTTTTTCCTCTGGAAAAAAGATCTTTGATTTGGGGGGTCTCATTTTGTTTCAGTGATGCATGTACTTATTGATGCAATCTAACATCCTTTGGTGTTACAAGTTATTATTCTCCCACAACTTCCTCTAGGGTATTGGCTGAGTATTCTTCTTTAGTGGTGGCGTCTACGCTTATTTTTTCATTTGTCTCCTCTAAAATTCATCCCTGTGGCCTGCTTCCTCCAGATTCGTCACCTCTCCCACCAAATATATCCTTCAACCATCGAATTTCTAACCTTCCATGTCTCTGCAACTCCCACAACTCTTCTAAATTCTTCTATGACTACTCTCAAAGTTAATCTCCTTATTTGACTAATCAAACCTCCTATTACATTTCTCATTTGTTCTTGCCACCTCTTCTCAAGAATAATATCCCTCCTCTAAGCTTGTCCATTCTGTTCACTTCTTTTTTTTTCTCAACAAGCCCCCATATCTCCAAAACATATTCCTTGACCTAACTTATGAACCCTCTTATAAATCACCCTCCCGTGAGCGTAGGATTTTACACTGTCATATCAACTAAAGGAACATGAAAAATTCCTTCTTCTACTAATAAAACCTTGATCCATAAAGGTACTTCCCACAAAATTCTTCCTTTGGATCCTTCTCTAAATATTGTTTTAGCCTTTGAGAAGGATTGATGGTTCTCTACAATGAACTTGATAATATAACCCTCAAGAACAGTTTTCACCCAAAAGTCTATAGCTCATGAGATCTAATGATCTAACTGGGTAAGATCGACTAAACTTTCAACAATCTGGTTGAATCACTTTTTTACCTGATCTTTGTATTCTGGGGCTTCTTTCAGCCTGTCTAACCACTGGAATACCTCTTCATAGAACCTAATCCAAAGTATTTTGTACTGATCACTGGTAGGTTCTGAATAGAAAACAATGCTTTTTACAACCCTAAATATTTTGTGTCGCAACTTCGCTTCCTACTCTATGAATGTTTCACACCTTATTTCCCACCAATTTTCAACATCATATTTGTGAATCCAATAAGGAATACTCTAAAAACTCATTTTAAAGATCGATCCCGACAAGAGAACCATTTGTTGGTGCAAGATCGAGACCAGGGTTCTCGAAGGTTACCAACAAAAGGCACCACTATAGTCTAGGTACAATGGAATATTCAACCTTCCGCAAGGAAAGAAGGTGTCACCCAAAGTGTAGCCAATATGTGTAAGGTGAGGTGAGTTAAGGAGAACGTGACATCGGGTCTAATTTAGCACCTTTTAGATTCATATATTAATACTTAAATATGCATAATGACAATGATCAAGTATGGAATAGACACAAATTAAATATTTTATGCAACATAATCATGGATCATTGCACATCATAAAAGACTAAGGAAAAATAATTTTTAGGGCCCAAAACATTCTATTATATCATATGCATCACTATTGACTGTCATACTATAAAGATATTTCTCATGTAATAGAATGCATGATGAGATATAGTACCAAACACCCATTACAGAATCAACCCTTAGTGCACAAGAATAATAGTACCTACAAGGGCCATTAAATATGATATCATGACTATGACAACTCGATCCTAACTCTAATGACAGTAATGACAATATATCTCTCATGCATGCTCATTTATCAACCCAATACTACTAACTAACTTTCCTTTGTTAGAATGCCTTCTCCTTTATACTTTTCCCTTTGCCTCTTTTGATTCCTTCTTCCACTATCTTCTCAAATTTCCATTGGTATCCAATTCTTTCTCTTATTTTCCAAATGTGCATGAAATTTTTTATTTCTCTTCTGATTTTACACTTTTGCTTAGCCCAAAATATATATAATTATTTGCATTTCTTTGAATATTCTCGCTGACATGCGATGCTTACCACAAAACTTCCACGTTTCGAAAAACGAAGGGCCCAACAACATTCTTGAAAATTCTGAATGTCTGAATTCCATATATGATGTTAAATACCCACCATGTGTCATGACACCCTTCATGACACATAGACTAATGAAAACATGATACATGGTTACTGACTCAACAATGGTAATGTGGAAATATCTTATGCACATGCTCTCATAGGGAAATGAGCCCATCCAATGGTTTAGACGATAAACATTTGTTCCAATCAATGACCCAGATCCACATAGGTTTCTAAATTGGATGATGGTTAACATATTTTACCAAACCCCAATAGATTTGATGATCGATATCAACTTCTAATTCACAAATCACATTCTTTCAGGTTTAATCCTTTTGGGTGTCACGCTATCTCGCCTCGTGATATTTTCCGAAACCCTCAGTCTAATAGGTTTGCAGACTCCCACCTTCAAGCATAAGCTTATGTTTCACCTCATATATTTCTACAAAGATCCTTTCGATGAATCTTTCCCTGCAATATTCAATGACTGAGATCTAAACGATTTGATGACCCATGACATTTTTCAGCTCAAAGGTGCACAAGCATTAATAGGTCCCTTTCAACCCATTCCATTCTCACGTCGACACTTGTCACCTTCTCATGACATTTATGCCCACCATTTGGAACAACATCTCACTGATGATTCCATTCACAGATGCCCCAAACTCTCTAGTTGAAATGATTGTAAAAGGGGGGATTGGAACCTCACTACGGAACCCTGCAAATCCAACATTTGAGATCCAGGAAAACTTTATGTGACACTTATTTGAAACGCTGGATGTCCAATATTATGGATATGGCTTCACCACACCTGTAAACACATACATAAGATGTTAAACTTCACTGGTAAAATTTTAACCATCCAGTCATCTGAGATTTTGTTGAGGGCCCAACTAAATAAAAAGGCCATAATTTGTATCTCTAGATATCCCTGATGTAATGCATCCGGATATTCAGAACCCTTGGTATTGTGATTTGTTTCATAAGCCAAAAATATGGATTTAAGGCTCTCTCCCTCCGGTTTTTCTCCTTATACACAACATGAAGGGACTCTAATAGGTAAACATGAGCACAAAGGCTAAGGGGCCCTAAAATTTAAGGCTAGTTTCCCCCTCTAGGCTACAATAGGGTGCTAGTTTATCTATCATCCCATACCAATTGAGAATAAGGAATCATAATTAAGCACAAAGTAAGGAAAAACACACATTAGTCATCTCCTTTGGCTAGTAGACCATATTTCCACATGAATTCCAAAGAATTCCTTAGGAATTGGGATCTAATCCATAGTGTATTTACAATATACCATGAAAAGAGAAATATCTAGAGAGTAAAATTACCAAACATTATAGGAATACAGAGCACAATTTCCTTCCATTCCTTTCAAAATTTAGAAAGATAAGAACTAGTAAGTAAGTGCAATGCATCTGGAAAAACACTATCTTATGTGTTCATTTCATCTCTTTCTCATATTTTCTCAGAAACCATGCAATTTCTTTGAGTTATACAAGCACAATAACTTTTAAGATTGAGAAGCTTATGATCATACAAATTCATAAATTGTAAAAGAACATAGAAAAGTCTCAAAACATAAAGTGATCACATCAAAAGATTTATCTGTAATAAGTGTTTCCCATCCATCTAACTAAGGGGAAAGTATTTTCCACCCAACCGTAGGATTTTCTATACTTAAATTTCTATGGCAGGCCACCCTCGTGCCAATCCATGATACCACCAAAGAACTTAGGTTTCTCTCAAGAAAAATCAAGTGAAGGTCACCCTCCTTCAGAGGTAACCAATGGAAGAAACCCATGTTCCTACCAGACCTAGGGCCTCCACGAATCTCTTAGATACCTTCCTAGCTAGATTAAATTGCACAAGGTATTCCCTTCATTGCCTCTGTAGTACCTCAACACCCTCCCTTATCAGTTCCAATTCATATCCCAACA